>JAGFNQ010002597.1:268531-289500 GCA_024364735.1 Boesenbergia rotunda | reverse complement strand
TGATACATGATTTTCTGCTTGATATGCTGTGCTAACACTCTGATTAAGCTGCAAGTGATAGGGAAAGATTCAAACACTCAAGGAGAGTTAATGGTGGCCTTTCCTTGGAGCAGGTTTGTCTGTTTTTCCATCTCAGGTTGCAACGGGCACTGGCGCTGGCTGGAGCTGCTGTCTGGGGCTGGTCTGAGGGAAGCTCAGGGAGTCTAGAAGAGCTCAGTGGTGGCTGGTGGTTGCAGGTGAGCAGCTGGAAGCTGCAGGGAGATGTTGTCACCTGGCGTTCAAGAGGGAAACAAAAGGGGCGATGTGAAGTAGAGCATGTAGAAGTTGTTGTTGCCTTGGTTTTGAGCTGTGATTACTTGTTGCGTGCTTGTGCTCCTTGTTGATCATCCACTCTTGAGAAAGCTACACTGATCTTTGAAGCAACCAACCCTTGCTTGAGCACTTGGAGGAAGGAACAAGAAGCTTCGAGTCCAACAACGAGAAGACACGGGGAAAGGGTTCTTGCGTGAGATCGTCGCTGGGTGGAGCTCAGAGGGAGCTTGCTGTGTTCTTGTCTTTGCTATGTGCTGAGTAAGATCCTTCTTGTGTTTCTTTGTGCATAAACTATATCCTTGATTGAAACGCTGTGGAGAGGTTTCTCCACCGAGAAGGAGGTTGCTTACTATCCGGTGATCACCGGGGCTTGATCTGCCGACGATCAAGGGATCGCCCACCTTAAGGGCACGCCAAGGAGTAGGGGCAAGTTATCCCCGAACCTTGAAAACTCTCCTTGTTAGCGATCTTGTTTGACTGTTCTAGTTTGCTTTTGTTTTCTGTATTTCTGCACTTCTCTACTTTCTTTGTTTCCGCTACGGTGCTACTAACGAATTGAGTGCAGAAATCTGATAAAAGCTCTAAGTCCAAGTGTTTGGCTATATTCACCCCCCCCCCTCTCTAGCCATCCGGGTTCCAACAAGGAACAAACTAAATGACCAAGGGAAAATAGCCAGAAATAAAGCCCGCTTAGTAGCTAAAGGGTTCAGTCAAGTTGAAGGTTTAGACTATGACGAAACCTATGCCCCAGAAGCAAGACTTGAGTCTATTAGAATTGTGTTAGCCTTTGTAGGCCATAAAGGATTTAAACTTTACCAAATAGATGTTAAGTCAGCCTTTCTGAATGGGTTTATCAAAGAAGAAGTCTATGTAGGACAACCCCCCGGTTTTGAGGACTTAAAAAAATCCGACTACGTTTACAAACTTAATAAAGCACTTTATGGACTAAAACAAGCACCTAGGGCATGGTATGAACGTCAATCAACTTACCTCATTTCTAAGGAATTCAACCAAGGACAAATTGACTCAACTCTGTTTGTCAAAACCTTAGAAAAGACATCTTCATTGCCCAAATCTATGTTGACGACATAATCTTCGGATCAACTAACTCAAACTTCTTAAAAGAATTTGTAAAAATAATGGAAAATGAATTCGAAATGAGCTTAGTTGGCGAGCTCAACTTCTTTTTAGGACTACAAATTAAGCAAACTAGGGATGAAAATTATGTTCATCAATCCAAATATACTAAGGACTTAATAAAGAAATTTAAAATGGATAACTCCAAAAGCATAAGTACTCCTATGGCCACAAATGTAAAAATTGATAGTGACCCTGAAGGTAAACCTATAGACCTTAAACTATATCGATGTATGATTGGAAGTCTACTTTACCTTACAGTTAGTAGACCTGATATCCTTTTCTCTGTTGGAATGTGTGCTAGATACCAAACCTGTTCTAAGGAAACACACTTACCAGCCCTGAAAAGAATACTTAGATAGATTAAGGGCACCCTCAATGTAGGGATTTGGGATCTTAGGACCTCAACATTTGACCTATCAGGATACTCTGATTCTGACTATGCTGGATGCAAACTAGATAGAAAATGTACAAGTGGAAGCTGTCAACTCTTAGGAAATAGTCTAGTCAGTTGGTGCAGTAGAAAGCAACACTACGTAGCTCTATCCACAACCGAAGCTGAATATGTTACTTTAGGAGAATGTGTAGCACAACTCCTATGGATGATGCGCACTCTTAAGGACTTCCAACTTGATTACACCCACACCAATGTCAACTCTTTCACAAGGAGGCTATAGCTACTTCATTACCTTTATCGATGATCACTCACGATTCGGGTATGTGTTCTTGATGAAACACAAATCTGAAGCTTTTGAGAAATTCAAAGAGTTCAGAAATGAAGTAGAGAAACAGCTTGGCAAAAGTATAAAGATACTTTGATCCGATCGGGGTGGTGAATGTTAGTAATATGAGAGAAGTGTCATAAGACAATCGTCTTATGATTGTAAATATTTATTTTAATAAATAAAAATTTACTATTTGAGTATACATGTTTGGGTATTTGATTGGGATCTTAAACTCATTTACTGAATGTCCGCAATTCAATTCACAGCATGAGAGAATTTGTGATGAATTCACAACTAGTGATTATCTCTACATGTGCAATTGTGAAGCATTGAAATTATCCCTAGTCGATGAATTGATAAATACAGACACTATCAATTTTGTTGAAACTAGCATGGGTTATTCTCTAAGCAGTTGATTCTCACTGGCTGGTGACATTGGGATGTCCGGAGATAAATATGAATGCTAGTTAAGGGAACTAGTTCATTGGAGTGACTTGCTGTAAGACTTCATATGGTAATCTACATATAGATATGTCAATGAAGTTCTTACTGCAGCTTATATGCGATGTTCCTTAGACTTGCGGTGTTCAAGTCATCTTGGTCATGGAGACTTATACTTTGACATCTTAAGCAAGCATCTCTAAGGAGGTGTGGACCCAGGATGGATGGGTATAAGCCGAAATGCCCGAAGATGTTTGAACAGCCTACAAAGGATTCACCACTCCTTGCGAGGAGATGTATACCCAGGGCCTATCGTCGGATTGTTACTCGAAGCCTTTGGCCAGAGCATCACTTGTTCAGAGTATGAATCTCTCAGAAACATGAGAGTAACTAGAATTCGTTGGACGAGAAAGACATTACTTGGGCTAGGTGTGACGTAGTCAGCCTACTGGGGACTGACACACATAGACCGTGTCCTGAACCAAGTGGGTATAAGATGGTGAAGGGAATGAGGCACGATTAATTAGAGCTGCTGAAGGGTTTCAGAATTATTTCTGAGGTCAACCGTTGATCTTTCGATTAATTGGGGATCATGATGTACTACTAGGTGCCACTCATGATCATTCTATAATTGGTTAATTATAGACGGCCAACATAAATCGAAAGCCTATTTAGTCACACGCACAATGAGTAATCCGAGGGATTTAAAACGAGTTGAAAATTGGATATTCCGATCAAGAGAAATAAGTTGAATCTGAATTTATCAGAGGCGCATCGTTAGCTTAAAATGGCTAAGTCTTTTGAAGGCTTATTGGGCAAATTAAATGAGTTTAATTCGCGAGGAGGTGGCTTGGTTTGGCCGGCCAAAGAGGGTCCTTGGCCGACCACCACATGGAGGGAAACCAATTTATTTGGTTTAAATCATAAAATAAATCAAGCGCAATTTATTTTATAAAATTATGGATAAATAAATTTATATAAAGAAATTTATATAAAGATATTATATAAAGAAATTTATAGAAATTTATTCATTTTATGGAAATTAAAATGAACCATGGATTGGTTTATAAAATCAATTATGAATTGATTTTTCCATGATAAGAAAAATTTATATAATAAATTTCTTGTAAATTTTATTCCATAATAAAAGGAGAGATGTGTTTGTTTTTATTATAAATTTAGTTATAATAAAACTTGGCATAACGGAATAATTCATAAGAAAATTTATAGGATAAATTTCTTATGAAAATTTATTCCGTTAAAAGGGAGACTTGGCGATGGAGAGGCTACTATATAAAGGAACCAAGGCAAGGCTTGAATCCCCAATCAAGAGATAAAGTAGCAAGCTCTCTCTCTCTTATTCTCTCCCTTTCTCTCTCTAGGGCCGGCGCCCCTTTCTCTCACTAGGGCCGGCGCCCTCTCTCCTCCCCTAGGGCTGGCGCACCACCTAGGGTTGCCGTGAACCTCCTCCACCAAGAAGGTGCCAAAGAAGAAGAAGAAGCGGGTCGCGACTCCCTCCTTCCTTTCCCCGGAATCTTGATTCCGTTACTTGGTGGTTAGTTTCCATCTCTCTCTCTTGATATTCTAGTTGTGCCTTTGGAGAATCTAGTAGTTCTTGTCGGTACGAAACTCGTTGCTTTGCGAAGTCATCCTGAAGAGAACTCGGCGTGGACACGAATAGAGGCGGAGCTTCCAAGGGACGCTACGGTTGGATCTCGTCCCTTACTTCGAGTTACACGAGGTATTGAGTAAATTAGTTTACTTTCTACAAAATTTTAATTTATCATCATGTCCACACATCATAAGGTTGCATGCTAGATACGTGGTTAAAATAATTTGAGAAATTATTTATGCAAATTCTTCCGCTGCACGTAATTATTTTTTTTTAATTACGAATCCGTATCCATGTCAACATGCACCCGGTCCCAACAGTGGTATCAGAGTCGGTTAGTGTTCGACATAATCATATAATTGTTTTGCGGAAAACTTTGTCATGATCTAAATTTTGGAAAAATTTTCCAATTATGGAAACTTTCCAATTATAATAAATTTTAAATTTAGGAATTTCAAAGTTTGGAAATCCTCAAGAAATTTCGCAAACGTTGGAAATATCCTAGTTTCTGAAATTTTATGATAATTGTGAAAACTTTCCATTTTTAGAAACATTCCAGTTTTGGAAATTTCCTATTTTAGAAATTTTCCAATTTTGGAAATATATAAGTTTTCTTTGTACCAGAAACTTACAATTATTCTGAAAACCTATTATGAAATCTCGTAATTTTGGCCACTTTCTTTCAAGAAAGTCTAGACAAATTTATGGATCATTAATTGACAATTAAATTCGAATTGGATTTAAATTATTAACAAAATTCTTCAATTTGGATTGAGCCTCGGGGAGTCGTCCAATTTAAAGTTAGTTGTTGTAATTTAATTTCCCATTTTGAATAAAATTGTCATGTTTAATTTGGTTACGCCACGGGGAGCGAACCAAATTAGATTTACGACAAATTTTTTTCTTTGGGTATCTGAGCCTCAGGGAGCCACCCATAGAAAACAATTTGTTGTAATTAATTTATCCATAAATAAAATATGTGATCAAATCTTGGAACTTTAGGATAATTTCCTTTTTTGATTTAAGAGGTGATGCTCTTACATATTGTTGTCTCCAAAATTAATTAGGAAAATGGTTTCCTATAGAGTTTTCTTAAAAGAGATTTTCATGAAAATAATATGTGGTTGAATTAAAGGAATCTGTCTCTTAATTTAATAAGATTTGATTTAGAGAAATCAAAGTCTTAAACATATTATTTCCGAAATTGATTATGACAATTTAGGAAATTGTTTCCCAAAACAATTCCTTGAATAAAGTATGAAATTAGAATTAGGAAATCCGGTTCCTAATTCAATTAATGAGACTTGATAAATTAAGTCACATACATACTTTATTAAGGAAATCGTTAATACATGACATAATTATATGTCATGAATGTGCTTAGAAAAGAAAGGATGTGTAACGACCCGGAAAATTCTCTTAATATTTTATAAAAATATTGAGCATATTTAAATAATTTTCCGAAGGACCTAGAGGTATTAATACCAACTTTGGCCTAGAAAACCCATGTTTTCTCATTTAAATTGAGAAAACTCAGCACTAATGGGTCTTATATGGGCTTTTTAGTACCATAACTATAGGGGGATTTTAGGTAGAGATTAGTATAAATATAAGTAGGATTTAATTAGACATATTAGCATGATTATGGGTAAGTCTTAGCTTAATTTTCCTATGTAAATGGAGACATTAGATATTAATGGGCCTTAAATGGGTCCCAAAAATAGGTCTTACTTAGGTAAAAATTAATATAAATATAAAAGGATTTTATTTAGGAATATTAGCATAATTATGGGTGATTTAGGAGAATTTTCGAAATAAAGGGGAATTTTCGAAAATAAGAAAAAAAAGATTTAAATAAAATAAAGGATTGAACCATGGACCTCTTGTACAACCATGAATGCTTTAACCAACTCACCTAGCAAGGAATTCTTATGAGGAAATGAAGTGGATGGTGGTTAAGGAGTAGAAGAAGATGAAGGGCCATGGAGAGACTTTTCATTTACCTCTTTAATGGGTGATAAATAGGGGGTTTGGGAGTTACTTCTTCTTCTCATTCCTTGCATTTTCGAAACTCATTCTCCCCTCATCCTAGCCGAACACCCAAGGAAAGGTTCTCCCTTGGAAAAGCTCCACAAGGGGTCTTATCTCCAAGGTCTAAGAGTTTTTCAAGGATACAAGGACAAGGGTGTGCAAGGGTCCAAAGATCTTGCCATTACCTCCTCTTTCAAAGTTCGAAAAATCAAGAGAATCTAAGGTAAGACTCCCTCACCTGTGGTATAATAGTTATCTATGATTTCCATGATTTTTAGCATGATATATGGGTTAGTTTTTGGATGTGATGTTGAAAGGAAAGAAAACCAAGGACCCTAAGTTTAAGGGTTTTGGCCACCATGATTTAAAGGTCTATAATTATGCCAAAAATCTGTATAATGTTATGTGATGTTCCCTTATGATGTTTAGAGGTTAAGTATAATTTTTGGGAATTTTTGGAGTACCCTAGGACACTCTAGGGTTTCGGCCAACATGAAAGGGACAAAAACCAAGGTCCCTAAGTTTATGGGTTTCGGCCACCATGATTTAAATGTCTATAAATATGTTAAAAATATTTATAATGTTATTTAATGTTCCCTTAGGATGTTTAGACATTAAGTATAATTTTTGGGAATTTTTGGAGTAACCTAGGACACTATAGGGTTTCGGCCAACATGGAAGGGACAAAAACCAAGGTCCCTAAGTTTATGGGTTTCGGCCACCATGATTTAAATGTCTATAAATATGTTAAAAATCTTTATAATGTTATTTAATGTTCCCTTATGATGTGTAGAGGTTAAGTATAATTTTTGGGAATTTTTGGAGTACCCTAGGATACTCTAGGGTTTCGGCCAGCATGAAAGATACAAAACCAAGAACCCTAAGCTTGAGGGTTTCGGCCACCATGATTTATGTGTCTATAACTATTCTAGTATACATTTGATATGTTGTCATGATATAAGGGTGATGGAGGGTGATTATGTAAATTTCTACACGGTCTAGAGACTCTATAAGTTTCGGCCAAGAAGGAATAATAAGGAAAAAGTTATGATTTATTTCAAGTAAGGGCTTCAGTGGCTCTATGGTAAAATGTGATTAGGGTCTTATAATTGATTGGGGATTTTAATGGAATTTTTCCATACCCCCATGGGCCTTATGGATTTCGGCCAAGGCAGGTGTCTAGGGTTTTGGGATGGAGTTAGGACCCAAAGAATGATGGTTTATGCTCATTATAAGGTATACGTAAAGGTTCAAGTATGTGATGGAAATTAAGTTACCCATAACCCTAACCTTAAGCACCATACTTTATGTTTGTATGTTATGATAAGAATGATGCCATGATAAGTATCTTATGTTTATGTTCATGATAAGAATGATGCAATGATAAGTATGTTACGTTTATGTTCATGATAATAATGATGTCACGACAAGTATGTTATGTCTATGTTCATGATAAGAAGGATGCCATGATAAATATGTTATGATCATGTTCATGATAAGAATGATGCCATGATAAGTATGCTATGAATGTCTTATGAATGATGAAGCATGCAAAGTATTTTACTTTATGAATGGGCTTGTACCGGACCCAAGTATGGGTCCAAGGGATGGGCACCTTAAGAACGCCCCAGTTTTGGACTACCGGAGCTGTCCACGGTTCTGGCACTACCGGAGCTGTGCAACAGGGATGGGCTCCTTGAGAACGCCTCGGTTCGGGGACTACCGACTATGCTGTCCTTACCCTAGTAGGTCGGGGCTCACTACCTCGGACTTACTAGGGATGCGCGCTATGATGTATGTATGTGGTACAAGCCGGGGACCCCAAATGTTATGATGATTATGTTTAAGCATTTTAAAAGTATGATTTTAAAAGTTAAGCATCCATATGTATATGCATTCCACCCATGCATTCATACATGTTATGCATTATGTTATGATAATGATGTGTTATGCTTATGCTGCATGTTAAAAGATATGTATGAGAATGAATGATCCATGTTATGATTATGGTAAGAAGATGCTCTTATGATATGCTAGAATGTATGCCATGTTTATGCCATATAGGTTGGTTTATATCTTATGTTTATATTTATGCCATGTCTCATGCCATGCTAGGAAAGGTTATTAAGTTATGCTATGCCGTGTCTCATGCCATGCTTAGAATGTTTATGATGTCTATGCTAGATATGCTAGAAAGTATGCCTATGGTTGATTTACATCTTATGCTTATGTTCATGTCATGTATGATGCCATGCTTAGAATGTTTAATTATGTTTAGGCCTATGTCTATACTTTATGCCATGATAAGAATGTTTAATTAGATTTATGCCTATGTTTATGCTTTATGCTATGATAGAAATGTTTATGATGCTTATGTTCCATATGATTATGAATGAATGACGAATGATTTTAGTGAGTAGGAAAGAGTCTTACTAAGCCTGTGTGCTTATAGTCTTTTTCCTTATACCGCAGATCATGCAAGGGGACCATGAGGAAGCAGCAGGAGGGCAAGATTATATGTGTGTGATAGTGACTTGGCCCATGAAATCAAACGTTTGCCATTATGCTAAGAACAATACTTTTGTTAAGTATATGCTCGATTAGTGACTTATGGAAACTTATGACATGATGTTATGCATGATATGAAATGAACCTCATGATATGATGTTAAGCTTGTTATGACATGATGTTTAAGTATGAAGTCTATATGTCTAGTGTCCATGTCACTATGTTAGAAATGGTAGTAGGGGCATGTAAAGTTTAAGTTATTCCGCTGCAGTATGATGTTACATGCCTTAAGTATGTTAGCGTAACGCCGCTTTAGGAAAAAAAAAAAAAGCGGGCGTTACAGGTTGGTATCAGAGCGGTTACCATCTCACTACACACACATCAAGCCCTCTCCTGCAGCTTCCAAGTAAGTACCTCTTTACATATCTGATAGTATTAAGATGCTTTATGATCTTAAGATATGCATGTATGAACGGTATTAAGATATGCAAGTATGAACGGTATTTATGATGAAAAGTACGTTACGATAGGTAACGACGAATGATGCTTTATCTTATTTTAGGAATTAGATATTTAGAAGAATATAGGGGTAGAAAAAAAACTGATATTGGCCATATTTGTCTTTGGTGAAGAGGAACATGGCTAGAAGACAGAGTAACCGACTTAACGAGGCAACCCCATCGCCTGATCTGATGCAATTAGTGACTGAACTTCAACGCCAGGTCAGCGAGCAGCAGCAGACCATTAATACCTTGATGAACCAACAGGAAAATTCCACCACCCCACCAGCGAACCAGACTGCTGTACCTTTGGCACCTACGGTTCCACACACTCCTCTGTCGGGCTCGACCACTGTGGCACGACAGGAAGCTTACCTGATTCAGTGGTTAAGGCTGAAACCGGAGAACTTCTCGGGTGCTGGCGAACCTTGGGACGCGCAGGCATGGTTCAAGACGATGGAAAGTACCTTGGAGCTGCTGGACTGGCCTGAGCATGAGATGATCAAGTGTGCGTCATTCTGCCTGTCTGGAGATGCCAGGATGTGGTGGGAAAGGGTTAAGGCCAAGAGACCGGTGGACTAGATGGCGTGGGCAGATTTTGAATCAGAGTTCTTCAACATGCGAGTTACGAACAAACACTATGACGAATTCACGGAATTCCGACAGGGCGATCTCTCGGTCGATGAGGCCGTAAAGAAATTTAATCGACTGGCTCGACTGTGCCCTGAGTTGGTCCGTACTGAGAAAGAGAGGGTCCGACTTATGCTAAGGATGTTGCGGCCTGAAATAGCTCTGAATGTGGCTGGCGGAGTTAACAGACCTCAGACCGCCGAGGAACTGTTCAATAGTGCCCTACTCACTGAGCACTATCTGAACAATATCAAACAGCAACGGAAGGCGATGAATGAAAGTAAGAATCAAGTTCATACCGGAATCCTCGATTCTTTCTCTCATTAACCCTAATGTTCTTTCCATTAATAATCGCTTAGGAGGACAGAAGTCCCAGAGCAACCACGCTAGCGGGAAGGGGGATCAGGGTGGTAAACGGAAGCCATGGAACAACTCTCAAGGGCGCCCAGCAAATAAACAGACCAAGTTTTCACCATGCGCGACATGCGGGAAGAACCACTCCGGGGAATGCCGCAAGGGTACGAACCGGTGTTTCACCTGTGGTGTGGAAGGACATATGGCGGCTCACTGTCCTACCAAGAATCAGGCCCTTCCCCAACCACTGGCTCAATACCAGGGCGCACCAGCGAAGTTGCACTATTTGCCAGCCGAATTGGAAGGGACCCCGATGTTGGAGGCCTCCCCAACAATGACAAATGCCAGGGTTTTCTCGGTTACCAAGGAAGACGCTGCGGAAGCTTCTACGGTTGTCACAGGTCAGATACTTATTTCCAGTCAGTATGCTACTGTACTATTTGATACTGGGGCAACACACTCGTTCATTTCGGTACCCTTTACCAAGAAGATAGATAGGTTTCCGCAAGTGTTAGACGGCAAGTTCTTAACGACCCTACCCTCGGGGGAAATAATGACATCCACTCATGTGCTGTGTGCGGTGCCGGTCAGAATTGCAGGAAGGGAACTTTACTGCGATCTGATAGTACTCGACATGAAAGATTATGATGTTATAATGGGAATGGATTTCCTGGGTAAATACGGTGCTTCTATTGAGTGCCGTAAACGAAAGGTGGTCTTTCGACCAGAGGCAAGTTCTATGTTCGAATTTATCGGAGAGCCAAGGAAAAGGACCAGGAAATGTTTATCAACTCTTCAAGCTCAGAGGATGTTAGAGCAAGGATGTACTGGATTTCTAGCATATGTAGTTGATGCCAGTCAAGTGAAGAATCGGAAGCTGGAAGATGTCCGGGTGGTGTGTGACTACCCAGGGGTTTTCCCAGAGGAATTACCAGGATTAGCTCCTGATAGAGAAGTGGAATTTGAGATTGAATTAATTCCTGGTACTAACCCGATCTCCAAGGCACCTTACCGTATGGCGCCGGCTGAATTAAAGGAACTTCAGGAACAGCTACAGGAGTTGCTGGATAAGGGATTTATTCGCCCTAGCCATTCCCCCTGGGGAGCTCCGGTACTGTTTGTGAAGAAGAAAGATGGATCTATGCGAATGTGCATAGATTATCGAGCACTGAACAATGTAACTATCAAGAACAGGTATCCTCTTCCGAGGATAGATGACCTGTTTGACCAATTAAAGGGAGCCACTGTTTTCTCCAAGATTGATTTGAGGTCTGGGTATCATCAAGTTAGAGTAAAACAGGAGGATATTCCAAAGACTGCTTTCCGAACGAGGTACGGGCACTTTGAATTTGTTGTTATGCCTTTTGGCGTGACGAATGCCCCTGCTATGTTTATGGACCTGATGAATCGGGTGTTCTCGTCATTCCTCGACAAATTTGTGATCGTCTTCATCGACGATATTCTTATTTATTCGAGGACCCAAGAAGAGCACGCTGAGCACCTGAAGAAAGTATTAGAGATTCTTGGGGAAAAGCAACTATATGCGAAATTTTCCAAATGTGAGTTCTGGCTCGACCAAGTGGGCTTTTTGGGCCATATTATCTCTAAAGACGGAGTTATGGTGGATCCAATGAAGGTTGAAGCGGTGAATAACTGGAGCCGGCCGAAGAACGCCAGCGAGATCAGAAGTTTTCTTGGATTGGCAGGCTATTATAGAAAATTTGTGGAGGATTTCTCGAGGATTGCAGCCCCTTTAACAGCTCTCACCCGGAAGGACAAGAAGTATGAATGGACGGAAGACTGTGAAAAGAGTTTCTTGGAACTAAAAAGGAGACTCACAAGTGCACCCATCCTTACCCTTCCAGAAGGTAATCAGGTTTTTGACATGTACAGCGATGCCTCCAAATTAGGACTTGGAGCTGTACTTATGCAGAGTGGGAAGGTTATTGCCTATGCCTCTAGACAACTCAAGGAATATGAACAGAATTACCCCACTCATGATCTGGAATTGGCCGCGGTGGTCTTCGCTCTTAAGATATGGAGACATTATCTGTACGGAGCACAGTGTCGAATTTATACAGACCATCAGAGTCTGCGATATTTCTTCACTCAGAAAGATCTGAATATGAGACAACGCCGATGGCTTGAGTTGGTAAAGGACTATGACTGTGAGATCCTCTATCATCCAGGGAAGGCAAACAAAGTGGCCGATGCACTCAGCCGGAAGTCAAGTGCCACCTTGATGTCCATATCTAAATTACCCCGACCACTTGAAAGAGAAATTATGAATTTCGGGGTCGAGGTCATCTCCGAGCGACTTTCCACCATGACAATATCACCCGCACTGTTTGAGGATATATTGGAAAAACAAGATGGTGATCTGAGTCTTCAGAAAATAAAACGGGAGATCCTAGAAGGAAAGGGCGATGGTTTTCATATCGCCAAAGGGGGGGTATTATACCTTAGGGATCGTCTATGTATCCCTAATGATCCGGAGCTTCGAAGAAAAATACTGACGGAAGCTCACGAGACCCCTTATTCGATGCATCCCGGATCCACCAAGATGTATCAAGATCTGAAGGAGAAGTTCTGGTGGTCCGGTATGAAGAGGGATGTGGCTCAGCATGTTAGTACTTGCATGACTTGCCAGCAAGTAAAGGCGGAACACCAGCGACCCGGAGGAGTTCTGCAGCCACTAGCGATTCCGGAGTGGAAATGGGAAGACATCTCTATGGATTTCATTTCAGGGCTTCCCAGGACTACTAATGGGTATGATGCAATATGGGTGATCGTGGACAGGCTGACGAAGTCTGCTCACTTCTTGGCGATCAAGATGACTTATTCGATTGAGCAACTGGCTCAATTATATGTTAAGGAAGTAATCAGACTTCATGGAGTTCCCAAGACCATTATCTCAGATAGGGATGGTCGTTTTACTTCGCATTTTTGGGAATGCGTTCAGAAGTCTCTCGACACTAAATTACGATTTAGCACCGCCTTTCACCCGCAGACTGACGGGCAAACTGAGCGGGTAAATCAAGTGCTAGAAGATATGTTGAGAGCTTGTGCCCTGGATTTCAAGGGAAGTTGGTGTCGATATCTATGCTTGGTGAAATTCGCTTACAATAATAGCTACCAAGCTACAATCGGAATGGCACCTTATCAAGCCTTGTATGGGAGGAGATGTAGGTCTCCGATATGTTGGTACGAGGGTGGTGAAAAGAAAGAGATGGGGCTCACAACGGATGTTATTGACGGCGCCACCCGAGCTATACAGAATATTCGACAACGGATAGAAACTGCTCAGAGCCGGCAGAAGAGTTATGCCGATGTCCGGCGTAGACCACTGGAATTTAATGTTGGAGATTTGGTGTTTCTCAAAGTGGCCCCTATGAAGGGGGTGACCAGATTTGGGAAGAAAGGGAAACTAAGTCCGCGCTATGTGGGGCCGTACCTGATTCTGAAGAGAGTCGGTAAAGTGGCATATGAATTAGAGCTGCCTCCAGAGATGTCAGCCATCCATAACGTATTCCACGTATCCCTGCTTAAAAAGTGTATCCCGAATATGGACCAAGTGATCGAGCCGCAGACAGTACAAGTACAAGAGGACCTAAGTTATGAGAGCAGACCCATCCAGATTTTGGATAGGGAGGTCAAGAAGCTGAGGAATAAGGAGGTACCTCTAGTCAAGATCTTATGGCAAAGCCAGCGGTTCGAGGAAGCTACCTGGGAACGCGAGGACGAAATGAGGCGCAAGTACCCGGAGTTATTCTAAGTTCGAGGACGAACTTTCACGAGGTATGGGGGATTGTAACGACCCGGAAAATTCTCTTAATATTTTATGAAAATATTGAGCATATTTAAATAATTTTCCGAAGGACCTAGAGGTATTAATACCAACTTTGGCCTAGAAAACCCATGTTTTCTCATTTAAATTGAGAAAACTCAGCACTAATGGGTCTTATATGGGCTTTTTAGTACCATAACTATAGGGGGATTTTAGGTAGAGATTAGTATAAATATAAGTAGGATTTAATTAGACATATTAGCATGATTATGGGTAAGTCTTAGCTTAATTTTCCTATGTAAATGGAGACATTAGGTATTAATGGGCCTTAAATGGGTCCCAAAAATAGGTCTTAATTAGGTAAAAATTAATATAAATATAAAAGGATTTTATTTAGGAATATTAGCATAATTATGGGTGATTTTAGGAGAATTTTCGAAATAAAGGGGAATTTTCGAAAATAAGAAAAAAAGATTTAAATAAAATAAAAATAAAATAAAAATAAAGGTGCATGGGCCAAGGATTGAACCTTGGACCTCTTGTACAACCATGAATGCTTTAACCAACTCACCTAGCAAGGAATTCTTATGAGGAAATGAAGTGGATGGTGGTTAAGGAGTAGAAGAAGATGAAGGGCCATGGAGAGACTTTTCATTTACCTCTTTAATGGGTGATAAATAGGGGGTTTGGGAGTTACTTCTTCTTCTCATTCCTTGCATTTTCGAAACTCATTCTCCCCTCATCCTAGCCGAACACCCAAGGAAAGGTTCTCCCTTGGAAAAGCTCCACAAGGGGTCTTATCTCCAAGGTCTAAGAGTTTTTCAAGGATACAAGGACAAGGGTGTGCAAGGGTCCAAAGATCTTACCATTCCTCCTCTTTCAAGGTTCGAAAAATCAAGAGAATCTAAGGTAAGACTCCCTCACCTGTGGTATAATAGTTCCTATGATTTCCATGATTTTTAGCATGATATATGGGTTAGTTTTTGGATTGATGTTGAAAGGAAACAAAACCAAGGTCCCTATGTTTATGGGTTTCGGCCACCATGATTTAAATGTCTATAAATATGTTAAAAATCTTATAATGTTATTATGTTCCCTTATGATGTTTAGAGGTTAAGTATAATTTTTGGGAATTTTTGGAGTACCCTAGGACACTCTAGGGTTTCGGCCAACATGAAAGGGACAAAAACCAAGGTCCCTATGTTTATGGGTTTCGGCCACCATGATTTAAATGTCTATAAATATGTTAAAAATCTTTATAATGTTATTTAATGTTCCTTATGATGTGTAGATGTTATGTATAATTTTTGGGAATTTTTGTAGTACCTAGGACACTCTAGGGTTTCTGCCAACATGAAAGGGACAAAAACCAAGGTCCCTAAGTTTATGGGTTTCGGCCACCATGATTTAAATGTCTATAAATATGTTAAAAATCTTTATAATATTATTTAATGTTCCCTTATGATGTGTAGAGGTTAAGTATAATTTTTGGGAATTTTTGGAGTACCCTAGGACACTCTAGGGTTTCGGCCAACATGAAAGAAACAAAACCAAGAACCCTAAGCTTGAGGGTTTCGGCCACCATGATTTATGTGTCTATAACTATGCTAAAAACCTTGATAATGTTGTTTAAATGTTCTCTGATGATGTTAGAGATTAAATACAATTTTTGAGAATTTTTGGGGTACCCTAGAGACCCTATATGTTTCGGCCAACCTCAAGGACCCAAGGATTAGGGTGAGTTCTAAACTTCAAGTATACATTTGATATGTTGTCATGATATAAGGGTGATGGAGGGTGATTATGTAAATTTCCACACGGTCTAGAGACTCTATAAGTTTCGGCCAAGAAGGAATAATAAGGAAAAAGTTATGATTTATTTCAAGTAAGGGCTTCAGTGGCTCTATGGTAAAATGTGATTAGTGTCTTATGATTGATTGGGGATTTTAATGGAATTTTTCCATACCCCCATGGGCCTTATGGATTTCGGCCAAGGCAGGTATCTAGGGTTTGGGATGGAGTTAGGACCCAAAGAATGATGGTTTATGCTCATTATAAAGTATACGTAAAGGTTCAAGCATGTGATGGAAATTAAGTTACCCATAACCCTAACCTTAAGCACCATACTTTATGTTTGTATGTTATGATAAGAATGATGCCATGATAAGTATCTTATGTTTATGTTCATGATAAGAATGATGCCATGATAAGTATGTTACGTTTATGTTCATGATAAGAATGATGTCACGACAAGTATGTTATGTCTATGTTCATGATAAGAAGGATGCCATGATAAATATGTTATGATCATGTTCATGATAAGAATGATGCCATGATAAGTATGCTATGAATGTCTTATGAATGATGAAGCATGCAAAGTATTTTACTTTATGAATGGGCTTGTACCGGACCCAAGTATGGGTCCAAGGGATGGGCACCTTAAGAACGCCCCGGTTCTGGACTACCGGAGCTGTCCACGGTTCTGGCACTACCGGAGCTGTGCAACAGGGATGGGCTCCTTGAGAACGCCTCGGTTCGGGGACTACCGACTATGCTGTCCTTACCCTAGTAGGTCGGGGCTCGCTACCTCGGACTTACTAGGGATGCGCGCTATGATGTATGTATGTGGTACAAGCCGGGGACCCCAAATGTTATGATGATTATGTTTAAGCATTTTAAAAGTATGATTTTAAAAGTTAAGCATCCATATGTATATGCATTCCACCCATGCATTCATACATGTTATGCATTATGTTATGATAATGATGTGTTATGCTTATGCTCCATGTTAAAAGATATGTATGAGAATGAATGATCCATGTTATGATTATGGTAAGAAGATGCTCTTATGATATGCTAGAATGTATGCCTATGTTTATGCCATATAGGTTGGTTTATATCTTATGTTTATATTTATGCCATGTCTCATGCCATGCTAGGAAAGTTTATTAAGTTATGCTATGCCGTGTATCATGCCATGCTTAGAATGTTTACGATGTCTATGCTGATATGCTAGAAAGTATGCCTATGGTTGATTTACATCTTATGCTTATGTTCATGCCATGTATGATGCTATGCTTAGAATGTTTAATTATGTTTAGGCCTATGCTATACTTTATGCCATGATAAGAATGTTTAATTAGATTTATGCCTATGTTTATGCTTTATGCTATGATAGAAATGTTTATGATGCTTATATTCCATATGATTATGAATGAATGACGAATGATTTTAGTGAGTAGGAAAGAGTCTTACTAAGCCTGTGTGCTTATAGTCTTTTTCCTTATACCGCAGATCATGCAAGGGGACCATGAGGAAGCAGCAGGAGGGCAAGATTATATGTGTGTGATAGTGACTTGGCCCATGAAATCAAACGTTTGCCGTTATGCTAAGAACTTTACTTTTGTTAAGTATATGCTCGATTAGTGACTTATGGAAACTTATGACATGATGTTATGCATGATATGAAATGAACCTCATGATATGATGTTAAGCTTGTTATGACACGATGTTTAAGTATGAAGTCTATATGTCTAATGTCCATGTCACTATGTTAGAAATGGTAGTAGGGGCATGTAAAGTTTAAGTTATTCCGCTGCAGTATGATGTTACATGCCTTAAGTATGTTAGCGTAACGCCGCTTTAGGAAAAAAAACGGGCGTTACAGGATGAGACCCAAAACCCCTTACAAAATATTAAGGCCAACACCTTCCATTAATATGGTTAGAACCGAAGTTTTGTTTCTCGTTTGGGTTGATGGACACATCCATGCCCGGCTTGAACCTCATCATGTTCAAACCATGGAATTAGTTTACGAATAATATAGTTGGAGTCAGAGGTCAATCGTTAGTTTTGGTTGTTGGACATATCCAAGCCTGACTAAACGGTTGAATGAGCTCCAACCATATTAAAACTATTTCTTGATTAATGGGTCAGCCTTAAGCTTGGAGCATCAATTTGTTGTGCCACAGCCAAGGTCGATGTAAAGAGAGGTGCAGTTGGGTGCTATGTATATTGTTGCATACTTGTTAATGAGTTAACAACCCAATGATTTATGCAAACATTCAATTAGTTGATAGCATAAAGTGATAGTTACATATATGTGATATGTAATCGGTATGATTACCTACCTTCATTGCTAAGAATAACTTGATGGCCATAGCCATGGTTGTTCTTATCTATGGTTGGATATCAACCTATTTGGAGATGCTCCTACGATCTCCCGAATTGATAAAAAGGGTTATTCAATTCGATAAATAAATAGGATTTAATTAATATATGTTGATGCATTCTTTATCATTCTTCTCACATAAGCTCAATTTGTATTTTTAGGATAATCACACGATCATGTCTTCCATGAATTTGCGTTCCATTTTGGACACCAATAAACTAACTGGGCCAAACTTCATGGACTGGCTTCGAAACCTGGGGATAGTCCTCAAGGCAGAGAAGCTTGCTTATGTCCTTGAAGATCAACTTCCCAACCGTCCTCCAGAAATTGCAACTCCAGACCAGTTAGTGGCCTATCAGAAACATGTGACCGATTCTGAACTTGCGAGTTGCATTATGCTAGCCGCTATGGTACCTGAGCTGCAAAAGCAGCATGAGCATATGGATGCTTATACCATCATCTTCCATCTTCATGAGTTGTTTAACGAGCAGGCGAGATCCGAAAGGTTCGAGGTCTCCAGACTCCTCTTCACCTCTAAGATGTAGGAAGGCACTTCTGTTTCACAGTTTGTGTTGAAGATGTTGGGGTATATTGAGCGACTGAGCACACTCGGTTTTGTAATGGATCATGAACTAAGTATTGACTTAATTCTGCATTGTTTGCCCAAAAGTTATTCACATGTTGTGATGAACTATCGGATGAACAAACTGGAGAGTACCATTCCTGAGTTGCTCAACCTGCTAAGACTATAGAGCCTTCTGTGAAGCAGGATCAAAGACGGTACTGTTAGTTGGTTCCTCGAAGAAAGGTTCTAAGAGGAAGGCCAAAGAACAGAATAAGGGAAAGAAGAAAAAGGCCAAAAAGACTGAAAAGACACCAAAGGCACTTGCCATCATTGCGGCAAGGAGGGTCACTGGCGAAGAAACTGCAAGGTTTATCTTGAGTCCTTGAAGAAGAAGGCATCCGATGCCCCATCCTCTTCAGGTATCTTCGTTATTGAATGTCACTCTATTTCCTCAATACCTGGGTACTTGATACTGGGTGTAGCTCACATATATGTAATGACATACAGGGGCTAAGGAATAGAAGAAGACTCGTCAAGGGAGAAGCAAATTTGCGAGTTGGAAATGGAGCAAAGATTGCTGCTGTTGCCATGGAACATATTTGTAAAGCTCCCTACTGGACGTGTCTTAGAATTGGATAATTGTTATTTTGTTCCTTCATTAATAAAGAACATTGTATCTATTTCATGTTTGAATGAAAAGGGTTATCATTTAACTTTTAGTAACAATTGTTGTTACATAACTTTAAATGGCGTTCTTTATGGGACTGGAACTTTGTGCAATGGTATCTACACGTTAGATTTATCCGGTGACGTTTTCAATATCGAAGTTAGCAACAAACGTGCTCGAATAGATAATCGAATAGACTCCTATACGTGGCATTGTCGTCTTGGCCATGTAAGTAAGAAACGCATGACCAAATTACACCGATGTGGAATTCTGGAATCATTTGAACCCGGTTCATTTGATACATGCGAATCATGCTTAAAAGGCAAGATGACCAAATTACCCTTTTCCGGAAAAGGTAATCCAGTGGGAGAATTGCTTGGTCTAATACATACTGATGTATGTGGACCAATGTCAACTCTTGCACAAGGAGGCTATAGCTACTTCATTACCTTTATCGATGATCACTCACGATTCGGGTATGTGTTCTTGATGAAACACAAATCTGAAGCTTTTGAGAAATTCAAAGAGTTCAGAAATGAAGTAGAGAAACAGCTTGGCAAAAGTATTAAGATACTTCGATCCGATCGGGGTGGTGAATACTTAAGTCAAGAGTTTCAAGATTATCTTAGGGACAATGGGATATTGTCCCAATGGACTCCGCCGTATACACCACAGCATAATGGTGTATCTGAGAGGCGTAACCGAACCTTGATGGACATGGTTAGTTCCATGATGAATCATGCAACTCTTCGAAAATCCTTTTGGGGCTATGCACTTAAGTTACTTGCTAAACAGAGTCCCGACCAAGGTAGTCTCTACTACTCCATATGAGACGTGGAATAGTAAGAAGCCTCACTTAACTCACCTTAAGATATGGGGTTGTCCTGCTTATGTGAAGCGGACTATATAAGACAAATTGGATGCTAAGTCTGATAAATGTCTATTTATTGGATACCCTAAGGAAACGAAGGGTTACCAATTCTATCATCCCTTGGAACAAAAGGTGTTTGTTTCAAGGCATGCTGTATTTCTGGAAAAAGAATTTCTTTTACAAGAAAACAGTGGGAGTGGCATTGAACTTGATGAAGTTCAAGAAACTCCAATAGACATTACAGAGACACCTAGTCTAGACCCACAACCAATAACTCATAATGATGAGCTATCAGTTGAACCTAAAACAACACCACCTCTTCGTAGGTCTGATAGGACACGCAATATTCCAGAGAGATACGGATTTCTCATAAGTGAATCGAACGACGTGTTACTCATAAGCGATGACGAACCTATCAGTTATGAAGATGTTCTGAAAAGTTCAGAAAGGGACAAATGGCTTGAAGCCATAAAGTCGGAAATGGATTCCATGTACGAAAATCAAGTATGGGACTTGGTTAACCCACCTGAAGGGATTAAGCCCATAGGGTGCAAGTGGGTTTTCAAGAAGAAAACCGACATGGAAGGTAATAATGCTTAAATCCATTCGGATGCTCCTGGCCATAGCAGCTCATTATGATTATGAGATATGGCAAATG
>JAGFNQ010002597.1:76841-261744 GCA_024364735.1 Boesenbergia rotunda | reverse complement strand
TAAGTTATGATTTATTTCAAGTAAGGGCTTCAGTGGCTCTATGGTAAAATGTGATTAGTGTCTTATGATTGATTGGGGATTTTAATGGAATTTTTCCATACCCCCATGGGCCTTATGGATTTCGCCAAGGCAGGTATCTAGGGTTTGGGATGGAGTTAGGACCCAAAGAATGATGGTTTATGCTCATTATAAAGTATACGTGAAGGTTCAAGCATGTGATGGAAATTAAGTTACCCATAACCCTAACCTTAAGCACCATACTTTATGTTTGTATGTTATGATAAGAATGATGCCATGATAAGTATCTTATGTTTATGTTCATGATAAGAATGATGCCATGATAAGTATCTTATGTTTATGTTCAGATAAGAATGATGCCATGATAAGTATGTTACGTTTATGTTCATGATAAGAATGATGCACGACAAGTATGTTATGTCTATGTTCATGATAAGAAGGATGCCATGATAAATATGTTATGATCATGTTCATGATAAGAATGATGCCATGATAAGTATGCTATGAATGTCTTATGAATGATGAAGCATGCAAAGTATTTTACTTTATGAATGGGCTTGTACCGGACCCAAGTATGGGTCCAAGGGATGGGCACCTTAAGAACGCCCCGGTTCTGGACTACCGGAGCTGTCCACGGTTCTGGCACTACCGGAGCTGTGCAACAGGGATGGGCTCCTTCAGAACGCCTCGGTTCGGGGACTACCGACTATGCTGTCCTTACCCTAGTAGGTCGGGGCTCGCTACCTCGGACTTACTAGGGATGCGCGCTATGATGTATGTATGTGGTACAAGCCGGGGACCCCAAATGTTATGATGATTATGTTTAAGCATTTTAAGAGTATGATTTTAAAAGTTAAGCATTCGTATGTATATGCATTCCACCCATGCATTCATACATGTTATGCATTATGTTATGATAATGATGTGTTATGCTTATGCTCCATGTTAAAAGATATGTATGAGAATGAATGATCCATGTTATGATTATGGTAAGAAAATGCTCTTATGATATGCTAGAATGTATGCCTATGTTTATGCCATATAGGTTGGTTTATATCTTACATTTATATTTATGCCATGTCTCATGCCATGCTAGGAAAGTTTATTAAGTTATGCTATGCCGTGTATCATGCCATGCTTAGAATGTTTACGATGTCTATGCTTGATATGCTAGAAAGTATGCCTATGGTTGATTTACATCTTATGCTTATGTTCATGTCATGTATGATGCCATGCTTAGAATGTTTAATTATGTTTATGCCTATGTTTATACTTTACGCCATAATAAGAATGTTTAATTAGATTTATGCCTATGTTTATGCTTTATGCTATGATAGAAATGTTTTATGATGCTTATGTTCCATATGATTATGAATGAATGACGAATGATTTTGTGAGTAGGAAAGAGTCTTACTAAGCCTGTGTGCTTTATAGTCTTTTTCCTTATACCGCAGATCATGCAAGGGGACCATGAGGAAGCAGCAGGAGGCAAGATTATATGTGTGTGATAGTGACTTGGCCCATGAAATCAAACGTTTGCCGTTATGCTAAGAACTTTACTTTTGTTAAGTATATGCTCGATTAGTGACTTATGGAAACTTATGACATGATGTTATGCATGATATGAAATGAACCTCATGATATGATGTTAAGCTTGTTATGACATGATGTTTAAGTATGAAGTCTATATGTCTAGTGTCCATGTCACTATGTTAGAAATGGTAGTAGGGGCATGTAAAGTTTAAGTTATTCCGCTGCAGTATGATGTTACATGCCTTAAGTATGTTAGCGTAACGCCGCTTTAGGAAAAAAAAAGCGAGCGTTACAGGTTGATATCGGAGCGGTTACCATCTCACTACACACACATCAAGCCCTCTCCTGCAGCTTCCAAGTAAGTACCTCTTTACATATCTGATAGTATTAAGATGCTGTATGATCTTAAGATATGCATGCATGAACGGTATTAAGATATGCAAGTATGAACGGTAATTATGATGAAAAGTACGTTACGATAGGTAACGACGAATGATGCTTTATCTTATTTTAGGAATTTGATATTTAGAATAAAATAGGGGTAGAAAAAAAACTGATATTGGCCATATTTGTCTTTGGTGAAGAGGAACATGGCTAGAAGACAGAGTAACCGACTTAACGAGGCAACCCCATCGCCTAATCTGATGCAATTAGTGACTGAACTTCAACGCCAGGTCAGCGAGCAGCAGCAGACCATTAATACCTTGATGAACCAATAGGAAAATTCCACCACCCCACCAGCGAACCAGACTGCTGTACCTTTGGCACCTACGGTTCCGCACACTCCTCCGTCGGGCTCGACCACTGTGGCACGATAGGAAGCTTACCTGATTCAGTGGTTAAGGCTGAAACCGGAGAATTTCTCGGGTGCTGGCGAACCTTGGGACGCACGGGCATGGTTCAAGACGATGGAAAGTACCTTGGAGCTGCTGGACTGGCCTGAGCATGAGAAGATCAAGTGTGCGTCATTCTGCCTGTCTGGAGATGCCAGGATGTGGTGGGAAAGGGTTAAGGCCAAGAGACCGGTGGACCAGATGGCGTGGGCAGATTTTGAATCAGAGTTCTTCGAAGAGTTCTTCAACATGCGAGTTACGAACAAACACTATGACGAATTCACGGAATTCCGGCAGGGCGATCTCTCGGTCAATGAGGCCGTGAAGAAATTTAATCGACTGGCTCGACTGTGCCCTGAGTTGGTCCGTACTGAGAAAGAGAGGGTCCGACTTATGCTAAGGATGTTGCGGCCTGAAATAGCTCTGAATGTGGCTGGCGGAGTTAACAGACCTCAGACCGCCGAGGAACTATTCAGTAGTGCCCTACTCACTGAGCACTATCTGAACAATATCAAACAGCAACGGAAGGTGATGAATGAAAGTAAGAATCAAGTTCATACCGGAATCCTCGATTCTTTCTCTCATTAACCCTAATGTTCTTTCCGTTAATAATCGCTTAGGAGGACAGAAGTCCCAGAGCAACCACGCTAGCGGGAAGGGGGATCAGGGTGGTAAACGGAAGCCATGGAACAACTCTCAAGGGGGCCCAGCAAATAAACAGACCAAGTTTTCACCATGCGCGATATGCGTGAAGAACCACTCCGGGGAATGCCGCAAGGGTACGAACCGGTGTTTCACCTGTGGTGTGGAAGGACATATGGCGGCTCACTGTCCTACCAAGAATCAGGCCCTTCCCCAACCACTGGCTCAATACCAGGGCGCACTAGCGAAGTTGCACTATTTGCTAGCCGAATTGGAAGGGACCCCGATGTTGGAGGCCTCCCCAATAATGACAAATGCCAGGGTTTTCTCGGTTACCAAGGAAGACGCTGCGGAAGCTTCTACGGTTGTCACAGGTCAGATACTTATTTCCAGTCAGTATGCTACTGTACTATTTGATACTGGGGCAACGCACTCATTCATTTCGGTACCCTTTACCAAGAAGATAGATAGGTTTTCGCAAGTGTTAGACGGCAAGTTCTTAACGACCCTACCCTCGGGGGAAATAATGACATCCACTCATGTGCTGTGTGCGGTGCCGGTCAGAATTGCAGGAAGGGAACTTTACTGCGATCTGATAGTACTCGACATGAAAGATTATGATGTTATAATGGGAATGGATTTCCTGGGTAAATACGGTGCTTCTATTGAGTGCCGTAAACGAAAGGTGGTCTTTCGACCAAAGGCAAGTTCTATGTTCGAATTTATCGGAGAGCCAAGGAAAAGGACCAGGAAATGTTTATCAACTCTTCAAGCTCAGAGGATGTTAGAGCAAGGATGTACTGGATTTCTAGCATATGTAGTTGATGCCAGTCAAGTGAAGAATCGTAAGCTGGAAGATGTCCGGGTGGTGTGTGACTACCCAGGGGTTTTCCCAGAGGAATTACCAAGATTAGCTCCTGATAGAGAAGTGGAATTTGAGATTGAATTAATTCCTGGTACTAACCCGATCTCCAAGGCACCTTACCGTATGGCGCCGGCTGAATTAAAGGAACTTCAGGAACATCTACAGGAGTTGTTGGATAAGGGATTTATTCGCCCTAGCCATTCCCCCTGGGGAGCTCCGGTACTGTTTGTGAAGAAGAAAGATGGATCCATGCGAATGTGCATAGATTATCGAGCACTGAACAATGTAACTATCAAGAACAGGTATCCTCTTCCGAGGATAGATGACCTGTTTGACCAATTAAAGGGAGCCACTATTTTCTCCAAGATTGATTTGAGGTCTGGGTATCATCAAGTTAGAGTAAAACAGGAGGATATTCCAAAGACTGCTTTCCGAACGAGGTACGGGCACTTTGAATTTGTTGTTATGCCTTTTGGCGTGACGAATGCCCCTGCTATGTTTATGGACCTGATGAATCGGGTGTTCTCGTCGTTCCTCGACAAATTTGTGATCGTCTTCATCGACGATATTCTTATTTATTCGAGGACCCAAGAAGAGCACGCTGAGCACCTGAAGAAAGTATTAGAGATTCTTGGGGAAAAGCAACTATATGCGAAATTTTCCAAATGTGAGTTCTGGCTCGACCAAGTGGGCTTTTTGGGCCATATTATCTCTAAAGACGGAGTTATGGTGGATCCAATGAAGGTTGAAGCGGTGAATAACTGGAGCCGGCCGAAGAACGCCAGCGAGATCAGAGGTTTTCTTGGATTGGCAGGCTATTATAGAAAATTTGTGGAGGATTTCTCGAGGATTGCAGCCCCTTTAACAGCTCTCACCCGGAAGGACAAGAAGTATGAATGGATGGAAGACTGTGATAAGAGTTTCTTGGAACTAAAAAGGAGACTCACAAGTGCACCCATCCTTACCCTTCCAGAAGGTAATCAGGTTTTTGACATGTACATCGATGCCTCCAAATTAGGACTTTGAGCTGTACTTATGCAGAGTGGGAAGGTTATTGCCTATGCCTCTAGACAACTCAAGGAATATGAACAGAATTACCCCACTCATGATCTGGAATTGGCCGCGGTGGTGTTCGCTCTTAAGATATGGAGACATTATCTGTACGGAGCACAGTGTCGAATTTATACAGACCATCAGAGTCTGCGATATTTCTTCACTCAGAAAGATCTGAATATGAGACAACGCCGATGGCTTGAGTTGGTAAAGGACTATGACTGTGAGATCCTCTATCATCCAGGGAAGGCAAACAAAGTGGCCGATGCACTCAGCCGGAAGTCAAGTGCCACCTTGATGTCCATATCTAAATTACCCCGACCACTTGAAAGAGAAATTATGAATTTCGGGGTCGAGGTCATCTCCGAGCGACTTTCCACCATGACAATATCACCCGCACTGTTTGAGGATATATTGGAAAAACAAGATGGTCATCTGAGTCTTCAGAAAATAAAATGGGAGATCCTAGAAGGAAAGGGCGATGGTTTTCATATCGCCAAAGGGGGGGTATTATACCTTAGGGATCGTCTATGTATCCCTAATGATCCGGAGCTTCGAAGAAAAATACTGACGGAAGCTCACGAGACCCCTTATTCGATGCATCCCGGATCCATCAAGATGTATCAGGATCTGAAGGAGAAGTTCTGGTGGTCCGGTATGAAGAGGGATGTGGCTCAGCATGTTAGTACTTGCATGACTTGCCAGCAAGTAAAGGCGGAACACCAGCGACCCGGAGGAGTTCTGCAGCCACTAGCGATTCTGGAGTGGAAATGGGAAGACATCTCTATGGATTTCATTTCAGGGCTTCCCAGGACTACTAATGGGTATGATGCAATATGGGTGATCGTGGACAGGCTGACGAAGTCTGCTCACTTCTTGGCGATCAAGATGACTTATTCGATTGAGCAACTGGCTCAATTATATGTTAAGGAAGTCATCAGACTTCATGGAGTTCCCAAGACCATTATCTCAGATAGGGATGGTCATTTTACTTCGCATTTTTGGGAATGCGTTCAGAAGTCTCTCGGCACTAAATTACGATTTAGCACCGCCTTTAACCCGCAGACTGATGGGCAAACTGAGCGGGTAAATCAAGTGCTAGAAGATATGTTGAGAGCTTGTGCCCTGGATTTCAAGGGAAGTTGATGTCGATATCTATGCTTGGCGGAATTCGCTTACAATAATAGCTACCAAGCTACAATCGGAATGGCACCTTATGAAGCCTTGTATGGGAGGAGATGTAGGTCTCCGATATGTTGGTACAAGGGTGGTGAAAAGAAAGAGATGGGGCTCACAACGGATGTTATTGACGGCGCCACCCGAGCTATACAGAATATTCGACAACGGATAGAAACTGCTCAGATCCGGCAGAAGAGTTATGCCGATGTCCGGCGTAGACCACTGGAATTTAATGTTGGAGATTTGGTGTTTCTCAAAGTGGCCCCTATGAAGGGGGTGACCAGATTTGGGAAGAAAGGGAAACTAAGTCCGCGCTATGTGGGGCCGTACCTGATTCTGAAGAGAGTCGGTAAAGTGGCATATGAATTAGAGCTGCCTCCAGAGATGTCAGCCATCCATAACGTATTCCACGTATCTCTGCTTAAAAAGTGTATCCCGAATATGGACCAAGTGATCGAGCCGCAGACAGTACAAGTACAAGAGGACCTAAGTTATGAGAGCAGACCCATCCAGATTTTGGATAGGGGGGTCAAGAAGCTGAGGAATAAGGAGGTACCTCTAGTCAAGATCTTATGGCAAAGCCAGCGGTTCGAGGAAGCTACCTAGGAACGCGAGGACGAAATGAGGCGCAAGTACCCGGAGTTATTCTAAGTTCGAGGACGAACTTTCACGAGGTATGGGGGATTGTAACGACCCGGAAAATTCTCTTAATATTTTATGAAAATATTGAGCATATTTAAATAATTTTCCGAAGGACCTAGAGGTATTAATACCAACTTTGGCCTAGAAAACCCATGTTTTCTCATTTAAATTGAGAAAACTCAACACTAATGGGTCTTATATGGGCTTTTTAGTACCATAACTATAGGGGGATTTTAGGTAGAGAATAGTATAAATATAAGTAGGATTTAATTAGATATATTAGCATGATTATGGGTAAGTCTTAGCTTAATTTTCCTATGTAAATGGAGACATTAGGTATTAATGGGCTTTAAATGGGTCCCAAAAATAGGTCTTAATTAGGTAAAAATTAATATAAATATAAAAGGATTTTATTTAGGAATATTAGCATAATTATGGGTGATTTTAGGAGAATTTTTGAAATAAAGGGGAATTTTCGAAAATAAGAAAAAGGATTTAAATAAAATAAAAATAAAATAAAAATAAAGGTGCATGGGCCAAGGATTGAACCTTGGACCTCTTGTACAACCATGAATGCTTTAACCAAATCACCTAGTAAGGAATTCTTATGAGGAAATGAAGTGGATGGTCGTTAAGGAGTAGAAGAAGATGAAGGGTCATGGAGAGACTTTTCATTTACCTCTTTAATGGGTGATAAATAGGGGGGTTTGGGAGTTACTTCTTCTTCTCATTCCTTGCATTTTCGAAACTCATTCTCCCCTCATCCTAGCCGAACACCCAAGGAAAGGTTCTCCCTTGGAAAAGCTCCACAAGGGGTCTTATCTCCAAGGTCTAAGAGTTTTTCAAGGATACAAGGACAAGGGTGTGCAAGGGTCCAAAGATCTTACCATTTCCTCCTCTTTCAAGGTTCGAAAAATCAAGAGAATCTAAGGTAAGACTCCCTCACCTGTGGTATAATAGTTCCCTATGATTTCCATGATTTTTAGTATGATATATGGGTTAGTTTTTGGATTTGATGTTGAAAGGAATCAAAACCAAGGTCCCTATGTTTATGGGTTTCGGCCACCATGGTTTAAATGTCTATAAATATGTTAAAAATCTTTATAATGTTATTTAATGTTCCCTTATGATGTGTAGAGGTTAAGTATAATTTTTGGGAATTTTTGGAGTACCCTAGGACACTCTAGGGTTTCGGCCAACATGGAAGAAACAAAACCAAGAACCCTAAGCTTGAGGGTTTCGGCCACCATGATTTATGTGTCTATAACTATGCTAAAAACCTTGATAATGTTGTTTAAATGTTCTCTGATGATGTTAGAGATTAAATACAATTTTTGAGAATTTTTGGGGTACCCTAGAGACCCCATATGTTTCGGCCAACCTCAAGGACCCAAGGATTAGGGTGAGTTCTAAACTTCAAGTATACATTTGATATGTTGTCATGATATAAGGGTGATGGAGGGTGATTATGTAAATTTCCACACGGTCTAGAGACTCTATAAGTTTCTGCCAAGAAGGAATAATAAGGAAAAAGTTATGATTTATTTCAAGTAAGGGCTTCAGTGGCTCTATGGTAAAATGTGATTAGTGTCTTATGATTGATTGGGGATTTTAATGAAATTTTTCCATACCCCCATGGGCCTTATGGATTTCGGCCAAGGCAGATATCTAGGGTTTGGGATGGAGTTAGGACCCAAAGAATGATGGTTTATGCTCATTATAAAGTATACGTGAAGGTTCAAGCATGTGATGGAAATTAAGTTACCCATAACCCTAACCTTAAGCACCATACTTTATGTTTGTATGTCATGATAAGAATGATGCCATGATAAGTATCTTATGTTTATGTTCAGGATAAGAATGATGCCATGATAAGTATCTTATGTTTATGTTCAGGATAAGAATGATGCCATGATAAGTATGTTACGTTTATGTTCATGATAAGAATGATGTCACGATAAGTATGTTATGTCTATGTTCATGATAAGAAGGATGCCATGATAAATATGTTATGATCATGTTCATGATAAGAATGATGTCATGATAAGTATGCTATGAATGTCTTATGAATGATGAAGCATGCAAAGTATTTTACTTTATGAATGGGCTTGTACCGGACCCAAGTATGGGTCCAAGGGATGGGCACCTTAAGAACACCCCGGTTCTGGACTACCAGAGCTGTCCACGGTTCTGGCACTACCGGAGTTGTGCAACAGGGATGGGCTCCTTCAGAACGCCTCGGTTTGGGGACTACCGACTATGCTGTCCTTACCCTAGTAGGTCGGGGCTCGCTACCTCGGACTTACTAGGGATGCGCGCTATGATGAATGTATGTGGTACAAGCCGGGGACCCCAAATGTTATGATGATTATGTTTAAGCATTTTAAGAGTATGATTTTAAAAGTTAAGCATCCGTATGTATATGCATTCCACCCATGCATTCATACATGTTATGCATTATGTTATGATAATGATGTGTTATGCTTATGCTCCATGTTAAAAGATATGTATGAGAATGAATGATCCATGTTATGATTATGGTAAGAAGATGCTCTTATGATATGCTAGAATGTATGCCTATGTTTATGCCATATTGGTTGGTTTATATCTTACGTTTATATTTATGCCATGTCTCATGCCATGCTAGGAAAGTTTATTAAGTTATGCTATGCCGTGTATCATGTCATGCTTAGAATGTTTATGATGTCTATGCTTGATATGCTAGAAAGTATGCCTATGGTTGATTTACATCTTATGCTTATGTTCATGCCATGTATGATGCCATGCTTAGAATGTTTAATTATGTTTATGCCTATGTTTATACTTTATGCCATAATAAGAATGTTTAATTAGATTTATGCCTATGTTTATGCTTTATGCTATGATAGAAATGTTTATGATGCTTATGTTCCATATGATTATGAATGAATGACGAATGATTTTGGTGAGTAGGAAAGAGTCTTACTAAGCCTGTGTGCTTATAGTCTTTTTTCCTTATACCGTAGATCATGCAAGGGGACCATGAGGAAGCAGCAGGAGGGCAAGATTATATGTGTGTGATAGTGACTTGGCCCATGAAATCAAACGTTTGGCGTTATGCTAAGAACTTTACTTTTGTTAAGTATATGCTCGATTAGTGACTTATGGAAACTTATGACATGATGTTATGCATGATATGAAATGAACCTCATGATATGATGTTAAGCTTGTTATGACATGATGTTTAAGTATGAAGTCTATATGTCTAGTGTCCATGTCACATGTTAGAAATGGTAGTAGGGGCATGTAAAGTTTAAGTTATTCTGCTGCATTATGATGTTACATGCCTTAAGTATGTTAGCGTAACGCCGCTTTAGGAAAAAAAAAAGCGGGCGTTATATAAATTGACCTACATGTTAGTCTCCATGCATTAATATTGTCCCTGAATATTAATGCTTGACTAGGAATAATTTAGTGTAGTGTTCTCTACATTATCTCCCTATCAATTCAACCAATCGATATAATGTAGAAAATAACCTACTACACAAGGACATTATTATACTTAGTTATTTGGCACAAAAATACAGTAAGTATAATATCCAAATATGCATTTATTAATGATAGAATATGATACAAAAAGGTCCTTAGTCAATCATCACATTATTGGCTCTAGGTCTCCTACTAACACAAACTTGTGCTAAGGAATCCCACTTAGCAGCCCTAAAAGAGTTCTTAGGTACATTAAGGGCACCCTAAATGTAGGGATTTGGTATCCTAGGACTTCCACCTTTGAACTGTCAGGATATTCTGACTCTGACTATGCTGACTGCAAATTAGATAGAAAAAGTACAAGTGAAAGCTGCCAACCTTTAGGACATAGTCTAGTCAGCTGGTGCAGTAGAAAGCAACACTGCGTAGCACTATCTACAACCGAAGCAGAATATGTTGCCTTAGGAGAGTGTGTGGCACAACTCTTATGGATGATGCACACTCTTAAAGACTTCCAGCTTGACTATAACCAAACCCAAGTCTATATTGATAACATAAGCTCAATCAACCTAACTAAAAACCCAATTCAACACTCAAGAACAAAGCATATAGAAGTTAAACATCATTTTGTAAGGGACCATGTAGCCAGGGGTGAAATAGTCCTTAAGCATGTGGACTCAATGTCAAACTTAGCTGATATCTTTACCAAACCCTTACCTGAGTCTGAGTTTAGCTCACTAAGAAGGCAGTTAGGGTTATGCATAGTAGAATAGGACTGCTCTATATGTGTTTCAAAAATTATTTTATTCCTTGTTGATTAATATTTTTTTTTTCAAAATCATTTCCTTATCAAAGTCTTGAAATTTAAAATGATTTTCCGACTTAGTTTCTTTTAAAAACATACCCCCTTTCAAAACTAGGGCTTTTTTGTAAATGGACTTAACTTAGCCCTAACCCTAGAACTGCATGCACCTATAGATCTAGAAACCAGCATCTCGCAAGCACCTTAGGGTACTTTTGATTGATAACCTAGACTGGGTTGAGATGCTCAGGTTTATGCCTTGATTCAAGATGCTTTAAGTCAGTGCATCTGTAGTAATTGGGGCAATAAATACCAATTGAACAGCAATCAGGTTAAGTGTCAAGCTTAGAAAATCTAACTTGATCAGATCACTTAACTTGACTAACCCTAACGAAAGCTACTGTTTATAACAGTTAGTAAGTAGTTAACTGGGTTAGACAGTGTTAGTAGGAGCCCTAGAGCCAATTATGTGATGATTGACTAGGGACATTTTGTATCATATTCTATAATTAATAAAGGCATGATTGGTTATTATACTTACTATGTATTTGTGCCAAATAACTAAGTATAATAATATCCTTGGGTAGTAGGTTCTTATCTACATCATATTGATTGGTTGAATCGATAGTGAGATGATATAGAGAACACTACTCTAAACCATTCTAGTCAAGTATTAATATTCAAGGACAATATTAATGCATGGAGACTAGCATGTAGGTCAACTGATGACTTAAGCTCACAAGTCATGGATATGTGATATCAAGTTGACACATAGGTATACATTGGAGAATGTATAGTGAATTGACCTGCCATGAGAAAGTTTCATAGATTGTCATATGAGTGACATAAACTTTCTCATGTGACTATTAGTATGAATAGTCCTTAGACCTGAAGTCACTACAGTTCCCTACATAAGGAGTTATGTACTTTGGTATCGTCAAACGTCACCCGTAACAGGGTGGACTATAAAGGCGATCACTGGGTATGTAATGAATTATGTGGAGGGATGTGAGTGATGTAGATGGGATCTATCCCTCCCATATGACGGGAGTGATATCTGTGGGCCCCTTGATCGAGTAGGACTACTAAAACACATGATCATGCTCAAATGAGTCAATATGAGATATTCAGCTCATTTGTTTGAGTGAGTCTACTCGGGGATCAAGAAACACAAGATTGACTGAGGATGACACGGTCTATGCTTCATTGGTCAATCTAGATATCGAGGATAGAAGGATAAGGTGATACATTATCATAGTCACGGAGGTTTAGTCGGATCTCGACTTTTCTTGTTACTTGGGTAGCAATGATGCATTGCTAGATGTCACTCATTGCTTATGTGTCTAAAGTGGTTTAGACACATTGCCAACATTACGAGAACCTATTGGGTCACACACTAAGGACACGATGCTTCAGAGATCAATTGATCTTGGTTTGACTAAGATTTGATTCGAATTGGATTAATTGAGTTAGACTCAAGTGAATCCAATTAGATTATGGGATTGAGTCTAATTTGAGTTAGACTCATCTAGATTAGACTCAACCACTTAATTATGGATAATATTCATTAAAGGGTTTAATAAATATTATTTAAGAGGAAGGCTAAGAGACATTCTATTCATTAGATGAATAGAATATTAAGAGTCTCAAGGAATACCAAGAGGCTTGGTATTCATTGGGCCGCGGGTTTTATTAGGATTAAGATGAGAGGAGCTCAAGGGACATAGACCCTTGGTATTCATTAGATGAGTATAAATACCCCCCCCCCTTGTCAAAGGCTAGAGGGTGCATCTCTCTTCCTCTTCTTTCTTCCTCCTTGTCCATAACTCCCTAGTGGAGGTTCTTGTGCTTTGTGAACCATCCCGAGTTGCTAGCACAACTAAGGTGGTTCTTCTCCGAGGCATAGATTGTGTTCATGTAGATATGCATAGAGGCACGGACACATGAATATGCAAGAGATCCGACAAACCAAAGGACTAGCGGGATAAGCGAAGGGTGCGCACAATGGTATTCCTATAAGATAGGAATTGTAGATCACTTTGTATGAGTTTTTCTTTCGCATGAATCGCATGAGGGATCTTATTTCTGCTGCAATTTTAAATGTTTTTACCTATAGATCCCTACAGACAGGACCCAAACAAAAACGATTTAATTTGGTTTGGTCCAATTTATGCCTAAACTTACTAGAGTTGGTTCAATACAGAACTTCATTTTTTCTCTCTAATTTTTTTTGCTATAATTAGTATCATTTTTTTTTATATATGGCAAAGGGGGAGAGATAGGCAAGGATAATTTTTTTTTTCAAAATTTTATCTTTTTTTCAAAAAGTAAAGTAAATAACCAAAGTGCTTAACTGGTTCTAAGTGACGATCTATTTTCAGAAGTGTTTTTGCTGCACGAAGTATTTTCAAGAAAATTTTCTAAGTATAACATGAAAAACTTTTTGGAAAATTTTCTACGTATGAAAAACTTAAAAAACTATTCAAGAAAATTTTCTAAGTATAACTTGAAAAACTTTTTTTGAAAAATTTTTCTGAGTATGAAAAACCTCTTTTGAAATTTTTCTAAGTGTGAAAAACTTCTTTTGGAAAATTGTTCTAAGTGTGAAATACTTTTTTGGAAAATTTTTCTAAGTGTGAAAAAAACTCTTTTGAAATTTTTCTAAGTGTGAAAAACTTCTTTTGGAAATTGTTCTAAGTGTGAAAAACTTCTTTTGGAAAATTTTTCTAAGTATGAAAAAACCTCTTCTGAAATTTTTCTAAGTGTGAAAAACTTCTTTTGGAAATTTTTTCTAAGTGTAAAACCTTTTTGTAAAATTTTCTAGGTGTTAAAAAATTGCAAAATCTTTTTAAGGACTTAGAAGATTTTCAAAAACCCCACATATCTTTGAAAAACTCAAGGGGAGAATATTCGTTTCAAGGGGAGAAAACTAAATATTTTTTTTTAATTCTTTGCTTGTTAACTTTTTAAACTTAACTTTTTGAACCGTGTTGCCATAAATCAAAAAGGAGAAGATTGTTGGTGCAGGAAGCACCTATGTCAAACCTGTGTTTTGATAATGGCAAAGGGTTCAGATGTTAAGGTGTTATTGTGATCTAACAAGCTTACTAAGTGTGCAGGAAAGTCCTAGGTACACTAGGTAAGAAGTCCTGGCAAAGGGCTGGGCAAGAAGACTGACAAGAAATTGGGTAAAGAAGTCTTGGTCAAGGACTGGGCAAGAAGTCCTGGCAAAAAGCTAGGCACCGAAGGACTGACCGGAAGTTGAGCAAGAAGTCCTGGTCATGGACTGGGCACGAAGACCTGATCGGGAGGATTGGGTAGAAGTCTAACCGGAGGAGCCGGTTTGCAAAAGGTAATCTCTCCTGAGAGGAGTAGGTGAGGACGCGTTCCCCGTGCTAGGGAACAGTAGGCGTCGGTTCGACCTAGGGTTCCATTTGGGAGACCCAAAGTCAGAACCAAGACAGCTTAGGCTGTAAATAATGGCTATCATGTTTGCTTCTTTTTGTTGTGGAACTAACCTTGGTTGTAGGGATCGAAGGAATGAGTTTCTGGAGCTGAGGCGCCTCACTGGGGCTAGGCGCTCGGATGGATACAGGCGCCCCAATGGAAGGCTAAACCGAAGCAAACGAAGCAAACTGCCATGAAGCCTCTGGACTAAAGCAGCTCAGGTTCCTGGGACCATACGGGCACCCCCATCAGCCCAGGTGCCTCTGTGAAGAGGATAAGCGCTGACCAAGCCTGCGGATAAGAGTTCGCGCAGGAGAGGCCACATATAGGCGCCCTCATCGACACAGGCGCCCCTATGGGTGCTATAAAAGGGGGTTCACCCCCAAGGCTTCAGATATCTTCGCTCATAACGCTCCAAGCACTTTCGTTCAAGTGCTACACTCCAACAAGCTTCGACTTCGAGATTCCAGTGTCGACGATGACCCTCTGCTCCGAACTTCGATCCACCTCGGGCGTTGGTAAATTTAATTTACGGAAAGTGTTGCAAATTCAATTTTTAGTTCTATATCTGTACTCAATTTGTAAAAGACTTTTGACGACTATAGAATTGCCCAACGTAAACGGTCAAGGACCGTGGGCCTTGGAGTAGGAACCGATTGCACCCGGAATGTGACTCTATGACATGATGCTAAAGTATGACATGATATGATGCTAAGTATGACATGATGCTAAGTATGACATGATATGATGCTAAGTATAAAGTTAACATGCCAAGTTCCCATGTTAGGATGCTAGGAATGGTAGTAAGTGCATGTAGGTGTAAGTTTAAAGGTTTCCGCTGCATTATGATGTCTACATGCCTTAAGTATGTTAACGTAACGCCGCTTTATGGAAAAAAAAGCGGGCGTTACAGGTTGGTATCAGAGCAGTAACCATCTCACTACACACCCATCAAGCCCTCTTCCTGCCTCTTCCAAGTAAGTACCTCTTTGCATATCTTATGACAGTAAGCACTTCTAGGATACTTTATGATTCTAGAATATGTAAGAATGAATGATACCTTATGATAGATGATGGAAAGTATTTGCATATTTTATTTGCAAAATATGTACATATGAACGATATTTTTCTATTGTTTTATTTAGGAAGATCAAATAATTTAGAATTTAGTGTGGGGGTAGGAAGAGCAATAACTCATATTATCCATACTTGACCCTTATGAAGGGAAGTATGACTAGAAGACAGAGTAATGGAATTAATGAGACTACTTCATCGACCGACCTGATGCTCAATATACCTTATATCATAACTTATCTTAAGTCATATCATAAGACAATCATGTATAAGTATTCTGCCTTATACATTAGGTCTAAGTTAGTCATAATACGATTAGTCATAAGTGTGACTCAACCTTATGTTCATAAACATGGTATTAATTGAGCACCATCATAATATTAGTAAGTAAGGTGTACCTAGTATTAACATAATATTATATAACCTATACATTATATAAGTTACCAATCATATAATATAATTATATTATATTATATAAAGCATATGATAATAATATGAGAGTGTGTACTAATATAAGATTATTATAAATATAGCTATACTAATTCCTTATCATATAAGTATTGTCACAATTCACCTATCATTTAGGTTCTTAATATGAGCCTATATACAGGTTGACATGTATCATCTCAACATATAAGTTATCACCTATACATATTATTCCATAAGCAATTATAGGTATCATACCTATAATTTATATGACAAATTACTATAATTTATGATATTATGTATAACCTATAATATAGTTTCATGTAGGGAATTATATGATAGCCTACATACATTAGATTATAACACTCTCACCTATGTTAGCGTATAGCATTAGTTCCATTATACTAATACTAATATAATTAATGGTATAAGTCATACAGTATAACCTAAAATGATACGCATAGGGTAGTGTCCTAATTATATTAACACCTATTGTAGATTAGAGGTCCACTATATTTTCATACTAATTATAAATATTAGAATTATCAACGTATGTTTCACTATTATCTTATATATAATATATAAGATTTCCTTAAGTTATTTTATGGTAATATAATAAATATGATCTCACTTATCATGTAATAACCATTAACTAATATAATTCATAGCTCATGTTGTGAACTAATATTTCGGAAGCATACTATTATTAGGTTTACCCATAATTATAATAGTTAAATAATTATGATATATGCATATAATTACATCATAGAGCTATTAATGACACTAGCTCAATTATATGCCAAGGAGATAATCAGACTTTATGGAGTTCCCAATGTTGGAAATTCTAGGCCGCAAAAACCGCTTTTTGCGTTGCGGAAACCCCAGAAGTTCGGCCACGGATCCGTGCGAACATAAAATAAATTACGAGTACGAGTTTAATCTACATTAGATCTACATGATAAGAATCATTACCCTTGACGCGTAGCCCTTCGCTTTCCCTCTTGTCCAAAAGGCTGCCGGATCTCGTAGAGTATCAAAGCAGACACTCCTCTATACGTATCCACGCGAACAAATGAAGATGGATCAAAACCTTAGGTGTGCTAGCACCCTATAGGTTTCGGCCAAGAGGAGAGGTCGAAGAAGCACTCCAACCGAAAAACCAGAGAGAAGAAGAAAAGCCTCACTAACCAAAATGAAACAAAAACATCGGTTTTGTTCCCTCATGGTGGCCGGCCACTTAATGGCCATTAATGGCCATTAGGTGGCCGGCCATAATGGCTACTAAGTGCCATTAAGTGGCCTTCCATATCCCCTTTCAATTTGAATTCGAAATTCAAATGGGGGGAAACCAAGTCATCACTTGGTCAAACAAAGGTGAGGTGGGTTTTGGTCAAGTCAAACTTGCCTTTTATGGACTTTCCATAAATAGTCAAGTCAAACTTGACTCCATTTCTTCTCCCATGTCAAGTCTAACTTGAAGTGGAACCAAGTCAAGTCAAACTTGATTTGGATTTAGGTCAAGTCAAACTTGCCTTTTATGGACTTTCCATAAATAGTCAAGTCAAACTTGACTCCATTTCTTCTCCCATGTCAAGTCTAACTTGAAGTAGAACCAAGTCAAGTCAAACTTGATTTGGATTTAGGTCAAGTCAAACTTGCCTTTTATGGACTTTCCATATTTAGCCAAGTCAAACTTGACTTCAATTTTTCTCCATCTATTTGTTCTTTGCGTGTGACCCTATAGGTTCTTGTAACGTTGGCAATGCTTCTAACCTCTTAGAAACATAAGCAATGAGCGGTATCTAGCAACACATCATTGCTACCCAAGTTACAAGAATGTTGAGATCCAACATCACCTTGTGACTAATAATTGTGACTCTCACAATATATGATAATGTCCCTCTATCCTTGATATCTAGATTGACTCAATTGAGGCATAGACCGTGTCATCGTCGAGTCAATCTATATCTTGAACTCCAAGTAGACTCACACTAATCAAGTGAGCTCAATATCTCATATTGACTCACTTGGGCATGGCCATGCACTTTGTGGTCTCACTCTATCAAGAATACGATATCGCTCCCGTCATATAGGAGGGATAGATCCCATCTACATCACTCACATCCCTCTCCATAATTTGTTACATACCCAGTAATCGCCTTTATAGTCCACCCATTTACGGGTGACGTTTGACGAAGCCAAAGTACGCAACTCCTTATGTAGGAATCCATGGTGACTTCAGGTCCAAGGACTAATAGTCATACTAATAGCCACATGAGAAAGTATATGACACTCATATAACGATCCATGATACTTTCTCATGGCGGGTCATTCAATATACATTCTCTAATGCATACCCATGTGTCAACTTGATATCTCTATATCCATGACTTATGAGATCAAGTCATCATGTTGACCTACATGCTAGTCTCTACGTATTAACATTGTCCCTGAATGTTAATACTCGACTAGGAATAATTTAGAGTAGTGTTCTCCATATCATCTCACTATCGATTCAACCAATCGATTGATATAGATAAGAACCTTCTACTCAAGGACATTATTATACTTAGCTAATTGGCACAAATACACGTAAGTATAATAACCATAAAACATGCCTTTATTTATACATAGGAATATGATACAAATTAGTCCATACAATCATTACATGATCGGCTCTAGGGCTCTCACCAACACCCAAGACCACCATCTCAGATAGGGATGGTCGCTGCACCTCCCATTTTTGGGAGTGCGTCCAGAAGTCTCTCAGCACTAAATTATGATTTAGCACCGCCTTTCACACTCAGACTAACGGGCAAACGGAACGGGTGAATCAAATCCTAGAAGATATGTTGAGAGCTTGTGCTCTGGATTTCAAGGGAAGTTGGTGTCGATATCTAGGCTTGGCGGAATTTGCTTACATAGCTACCAAGCTACTATTGGAATGGCACCTTATGAAGCCTTGTATGGGAGGAGATGTAGGTCTCCGATCTGTTGGTACGAGGGTGGTGAAAAGAAGGAAATGGGGCTCACAACGGATGTTATCGACAGCGCCACCCGAGCTATACAGAATATTCGGCAACGGATAGAAACTGCTCAGAGCCGGCAGAAGAGTTATGTCGATGTCCGGCGTAGACCCCTGGAGTTTAATGTGGGAGATTGGGTGTTTCTGAAAGTGGCTCCTATGAAGGGAGTGACAAGATTTGGGAGGAAAGGAAAATTAAGTCCGCGCTACGTGGGGCCGTACCTGATTCTGAAAAGAGTTGGTAAGGTGGCATACGAGCTAGAGCTGCCCCCAGAGATGTCAGCTATCCATAACGTATTCCATGTGTCCCTGCTTAAAAAGTGTATCCCAAATATGGACCAAGTGATCGAGCCACAGACAGTACAAGTGTAGGAGGACCTAAGCTATGAGAGCAAACCAATCCAGATTTTGGATAGGGAAGTTAAGAAGCTGAGGAGTAAGGAGGTACCCTTAGTCAAGGTCCTATGGCAAAGTCAACGGTTCGAAGAAGCTACCTGGCAACGCGAGGACGAGATGAGGCACAAGTACCCGGAGCTATTCTAAATTCGAGGACGAACTTTCACGAGGTATGGGGGATTGTAACGACCCGGAAAATTCTCTTAATATTTCTTTAAAATATTAAGCATGTCTAGATAATTTTCTGAGGAACCTAGAAATATTAATGTGAACTTTGGCCTAGAAAATCCATGTTTTCTCATTTAAATTGGGAAAAAGGGCACTAATGGGCCTTATATGGGCTTTTTAGTACCAAAATTTGTGGTGGATTTTAGGTGAAAATTAATATAAATATAAAGGATTCTAATAGGAAATATTAAAATAATTATGGGAGAATTTTTAGAGGATTTTCAGAATTTTGGGGAAATAAAAAGAAAAATAAAATAGAATAAGTGGGAAAAAAATTGTGCATCTACTAAGGATTGAACCTTGGACCTCTTGTACAACCATATATGCTTTAACCAACTCACATAGCAAGGGATTTCTATGAGGAAATGAAGTGGATATTGGTTAAGGCTTAGAAGAAGATGAAGGGTCATGGAGAGACTCTTCATTTACCTCCTTGATGGGTTATAAAGAGGGGGGTTTGGGAGTTACCTTTTCTTCCCATTACTTTGCATCCTCTTCCTCCTCCTTCCCTCATCCTAGCCGAACACCAAAGGAGGAGTTTCCCTTGGAAAAACTCCACAAGAAGGTCTCCTCTCCAAGATCTAAGGGTTTTCCAAGGATACAAGGACAAGGGGGTTCAAGGGTCCAGATCTTACCATTTTCCTCTCTTTCAAGGTTCGAAAAATCAAGAAACCCAAGGTAAGACTCCCTCACCTGTGGTATAATAGTTCCTTATGATTTCCATGATTTTTAGCAAGATATATTGTTGGTTTTTGGATTTGATGTTGAAAGGAAAGAAAACCAAGAACCCTAGGTTTATGGGTTTCGGCCACTAGATGTTTAGGGTCAAAGATGATGCTAAAAATCTTGATAATGTTGTTTAATGTTCTCTTATGATGTTTAGAGATTAAATATAATTTTTGGGATACCCTAGGATACCCTAGGGTTTCGGCCAACAACAAGACCCCATGGGTGGAGTTGGGTCTAAAACCTCAAGTATGTGTTTGATGTATTAACATGATATATGGGAGATGGAGGGTGTTTATGTGAATGATTCACATGGCCTTGAGACCCTATAAGTTTCGGCCAAGTACCCTAATAGGGTGGAAAGTTAGGATTTATTTCAAGTAAGGGCCCCAATGGCCCTATGGTAAGGTATGGTTGGTGTTTAACAATTGATTTGGGGTTTTATTGGAAATTTTTCCATGCCCCCATGGCCTTGAAGTTTCGGCCAAGTGCAAGATTTGGGTTAAAGGATTAGGGTTGGCCTTAAGTATGGGATCAAATGTTCCCTATGGCCTAGTATGTATGTATGGGATGTTGTTCGGGAAGTTATGTGAAGTTTCATGGACCTAGGGTTTCCTTGGGGCTTTCGGCCAAGGATCTAACCTAGGGCTAGGGTTGGGTTAAACCTACCAAGATGCTTGGGTATAGGTTACTAAAATGTATGTTTAAGTAAGGTGGAAGAATTCTATGTTAACCAAACCCTTAGGTTATATGTCATGAATAATATGCTAGGTCATGAATGTTTGGACATGTGCTATGTTTTATGAATGTTATGTATGTATGCCATGTTTTATGAATGATATGTATGTATGCCATGTCTTATAAATGATATCAAAGTATGCCATGCTTTATGAATGATGTGTACATATGACATATCTAAGAATGAAAATGATCAATGAAGTTTAAGTATGATGAATGAATGAATATGCTATTAATGATGATGCCTTTAAGGCATAACGATGATGTTAAGTATGATGAATGAATGAATATGCTATGAATGATGATGAATGAGAAAGCATGTGAAAGCATTTTATTTTATTTTATGGGCTTGTACCGGACCTAAGTAAGGTCCACGGTTCTGGACTACCGATGAAGCTGTCCACGGTTCGGGACTACCGATGAAGCTGTCCTTACGGTTCGAGACTACCGATGAAGCTGTCCTTACCCTAGTAGGTCGAGATTAGCTACCTCGTATTTACTTAGGGATGTGCACAAATGATGAATGAATGTGGTACAAGCCAGGGCCCAATGAATGTTATGATTATGTTAAAGTATTTAAAAGCATGTTTTTTAAGATTAAGCATCCTTATATATATATGCAATTGCCACATGCATCCATTCATGTTATGCATTATATTTATGATAAGAATATTATGCAAAGTAAGTTTATGCAAGGTATGTTTATGCAAATGATTTTATCTATGTTCATGCTAATATATGATGCCATGATTTAATTGTGTTTATGCTAAGTTAAATGCCATGATTTTATTTAAGTTCATGCTAATATATGATGCCATGATTTAATTGTGTTTATGCTAAGTTAGAATGCCATGATTTTATTTATGTTCATGCTAGTTTAGGATGCCATGATTTATTTATGTTTATGCTAAGTTAGGATGCCATGATTTTGTTTATGTTCATGCTAGTTTAGGATGCCATGATTTAATTATGTTTATGCTAAGTTAGAATGCCATGATTTTATTTAGGTTCATGCTAGTTTAGGATGCCATGATTTAATTATGTTTATGCTAAGTTAGAATGCCATGATTTTATTTATGTCCATGCTTATTTATGATGCCATGATGTAATTATGTTATGCTAAGTTGGGATGCCATGATTTTATTTATGCCCATGTTAATTTTTGAAGCCATGATTTAAGTAGGTTTGTGCTAAGATAGGATGCCATGATTTTATTTAGGTCCATGCTAAGAATGTTTATGAGGTTATGTTGATTATGTTTATGTCTATGCCAAGTATTATGCCATGCTATGAATGTTTACGATGTTGATGTCTATGCCAAGTATTATGCCATACCATGAATGTTTTTATGGTTATGTTTATGCCATGCTACGAATGTGATTAAGTTATGTTCATGGCATGACGAATGTATGCTAAGTGATGAAAAGGTTTATGTTTTAAGTAAAACACTAAGTATGTTAATGTCTTATGTGTTCATGATTAAATAATGAATGGTTTTAGTTAGTAGGAAAGAGTCTTACTAAGCCTGTGTCCTTATAGTCTTATTTTTCTTATACCGCAGATCACGCAAGGGGACAGTAAGGAAGCAGCAGGAGGGCCTTAAAGCATGTGTGTGATAGTGACTTAGCCAAGAAACAATATATTTGCTCATCTTATGATAGAACTCTACCTTTACTATTAAGTACTTGAATGTGACTCTATGACATGATGCTAAAGTATGACATGATATGATGCTAAGTATGACATGATGCTAAGTATGACATGATATGATGCTAAGTATAAAGTTAACATGCCAAGTTCCCATGTTAGGATGCTAGGAATGGTAGTAAGTGCATGTAGGTGTATGTTTAAAGGTTTCCGCTGCATTATGATGTCTACATGCCTTAAGTATGTTAACGTAACGCCGCTTTATGGAAAAAAAACGGGCGTTACAAAAGGTTCACCTAAGGCTCCATCTCCAAGATCCAAAGCTTTTACAAGGGTACAAAGGCTAGGGGTGGTCAAGAGGCAACAAGATCTTTATCCTTCTCCCAAATCTAAGGTCTATAATCAAGATCAACCAAGGTAAGACTCCCTCACCTGTGGTATAATAGTTCCTTTTTGATTTTTAGCATAATACGAAGTTGGTTTTGGGTTTGATGTTGAGAAAACCATGTTTTGGGACCCCTATAGTATTCGGCCACAAGGGTTTTTGCATTAAAGTTGATGTTAAAAATCTTACTCATGCTTTCTAATATTTTTCCATGATGAATATAAGTTAAAATAAGATTTGGAGAAATTTTGGGGTACCCTAGTATCCCCTAGGGTTTCGGCCAACCCCATGAACCCATAGGTAGGGTTGGATCTAAACCTTCAAGTATGTATTTTGTGTATTATCATGATATAAGGGAGATTGAGGGTGACTTATGTGAATTTTCACAAGGCTTTGTGACCCTATAACTTTCGGCCAAGTAGGGGTCTAGGGCAAAGAGTTGGGGCTTACCTCAAGTAAGGGTCCTAATGGTTCCTATGGTATGGTATGGAAGGCGTTAGATGGTTAATTGGAAATTCTATGAATTTATGCATGCACCCATGGCTCCTTATAGGTTTCGGCCAACCCTAGAAAATAGGGCTTGGGGTTAGGGTGAACCCTAATCATGAGCCTAAATGGCTTCTTATGGCCCTATAGGTAATGTATGGTTGTTACTTTTCCTTATGCTACCTTACATGTAATTGAATGATGGAACTCCTCCCCTTATAGGTTTCGGCCAAGCAAGGTAACTAGGGTTTGGGTGGAGTTAGGGTTTGAAGAAGAATGGTTTATGGCTTATTATGAAGTATATATGAAGGTTCAAGCATACGGTAGAAATTAAGTTACCTATAACCCTAACCTTAAGCACCATGTTTCATGTTTGTATGTTTATGATTGGATGCCATGCTTAATAGGGTTTAGTTATGAATGTCTTATGTTCTATGCCATGCATTGGATAGTAGGTAGCATGTTTATGGAAGTCCTAACTATGCAAGCTTGAGATAGATACCATGCTTATGTATGAAATGCAATGCTTACCTTATGTATCATGATCATGCATGTCATATTTTATGAATGAAGATGCATGTCATGTTTATGAATGATGATGCATGCCATGTTTTATGAAAGAAGATGCATGCCATGTTTATGAATGAAGATAATGCTCATGCCTTCCAGGCATCATGATGCTATGCATTAAGTATGAACAATGAAAGGACAAGCATGTTTTAAGTCATGCTTCATGTAACAAGATTATGCTATGTTTAAATATGCCATGAATGTCTTATGAACGATGAAACATTTAAAGTATTTTACTTTATGAATGGGCTTGTACCGGACCGAAGTATGGGTCCAAGGTATAGGCACCTTAAGAACGCCCCAGTTCTGGACTACCGACTATGCTGTCCACGGTTCTGGCACTACCGAAGCTGTGCAATAGGGATGAGCACCTTAAGAATGCCCCGGTTCTGGGACTACCGACTATGTTGTCCTTACCCTAGTAGGTCGAGACTAGCTACCTCGTATTTACTTAGGGATGCGCGCACATGATGTATGTATGTTGCACAAGCCGGGGACCCCAATGATGTGATGATTATGTTTAAGTATTTAAAAGTATGATTTTAAAAGTTAAGCATCTTTATGTATATGCATTTGACTCATGCATTCATTCATGTTGTGTATTATGCCATGATAGTAATGTCTTATGCTTATGTTTCATGTCAAGAAATATGCATGATAGTAAACGATTTATGCTTATGGCCATGCTAAGAATGTCTACTTATGTTTACGTTTATGCCATATATCATGCCATGCTAAGAATGTCTACTTATGTTTATGATTATGTCATGTATCATGCCATGCTAAGAATGTCTACTTATGTTTACGTTTATGCCATGTATCATGCCATGCTAAGAATGTCTACTTATGTTTACGATTATGCCATGTATCATGCCATGCTAAGAATGTTACTTATGTTTATGTTCATGCCATGTTAAGTAAAATCTGAGGTCCATGTACTATGTAAGAACTAGGTCATGCCAAATGATTTGAGATACTTATGTTCTATGTAGAGCACCAAGTTATGTTAATGTTTCATGTGCTCATGATTAAGTGATGAATGGTTTTAGTGAGTAGGAAAGAGTCTTACTAAGCCTTTGTGCTTATAGTCTTATTTCCTTATACCGCAGATCACGCAAGGGGACAATAAGGAAGCAGCAGGAGGGCAAGAATGCATGTGTGTGGTAGTGACTTGGCCAAGAAAATAATATGTTTACTCGTCTTATGCTAGAACTTTACTTTTGTTACTTATGTGCTTGAATGATGACTTATATGACTCTATGACATGATGTTAAGTATGACATGATATGATCCTAAGTATGAAGTCAATATGCCAAGTTCCCATGTCATTATGTTAGGAATGGTAGTAGGTGCATGTATGTGTAAGATTAAAGTTATTCCGCTGCCTTATGATGTCTACCTGCCCTACTCATGTTAACGTAACGTCGCTTTATGGAGAAAAAAAAAGCGGGCGTTACAGGTTGGTATCAGAGCGAGGTTACCATCTCACTACACACACATCAAGCCCTCTTCCTGCAGCTTCCAAGTAAGTACCCCTTTGCATATTTTATGATAGCAAGTAGTTTTAGGATGTTTTATGGTTTTAGGATATGCAAGTATGAACGATGTTTATGATGAAAAGTACTTTAGGATATGTAACCATGAACAATATTTTATCTCCTTTTATGAATCGAACATTTAGACTAATATAGGGGTAGGGAAAAAAAACTGATATTGGTCATACTTGTCTCTGGTGAAGAAGAACGTGGCTAGAAGACAGAGTAAACGACTTAACGAGACAACTCCGTCGCCTGACCTGATGCAATTAGTAACCCAGCTCCAGTGTCAAGTTACTGAGCAGCAGCAAACCATTAATACCCTGATGAACCAGCAAGAAAATTCTACTACCCCACCAGTGAACCAAACTGCTATACCTGTTGCGCCCACAGTTATGCAAAACCCTTCGACGGGCCTGACCACTGTAGCACGTCAAGAGGCTTATCTGATCCAGTGGTTGAGGCTGAAACCGGAAAATTTCTCGGGTGCTGGCGAACCATGGGATGCCCAAGCATGGTTCAAGACAGTAGAAAGTACAATGGAGCTGCTAGATTGGCCGGAGCACGAGAAGAACAAGTGTGCATCATTCTGCCTTTCTGGAGATGCCAGAATGTGGTGGGAAAGGGTCAAGGCCAAAAGACAGGTGAACCAAATGACGTGGACAGACATCGAGTCGGAATTCTTCGAGGAATTCTTTCACATGCGTGTCACGAACAAACATTATGACGAATTCACGGAATTTCGACAGGGTGACCTCTCGGTCAATGAAGCCGTGAAGAAGTTCAACCGACTGGCTCGTCTATGCCCCGAGTTGGTCGGCACCGAGAAAGAAAGGGTCCGACTTATGCTGAAAATGTTGCGGCCTGAAATAGCTCTGAACGTGGCCGGCGGAGTTAACAGACCACAGACCGCTAAGGAGTTGTTTAGTAGCGCCCTACTCACTGAGCACTATCTAAATAATATCAATCAGCAAAGGAAGGCGCTAAATGAAAGTAAGGATTAAGTTCACTCCGGGATTCTCGATTCTTCCTTTCATTATCTTTGATGTTTTCCTTTCATCATCGCTCAGGAGGGCAGAAACCCCAGGGTGCCAATATCAACTGGAAGGAAGACCAGAGTGGTAAACGAAAGCTATGGAACAACCCCCAAGGGGGCCCAGCAAATAAACAGGCCAAGCCTATCCTGTGCGCGACATGAGGGAAAAGGCACCCCGGGGAATGCCGAAGAGGTACGAATCGGTGCTTCACCTGTGGAGTGGAAGGGCATATGGCGGCTTACTGTCCTACCAAGAACCAGGTCCCTGCCCAACAACTCGTCCAGTACCAAGGTGCCCTAGCAAAACTACACTATATGCAAGCTGAGCTGGAAGGTACCCCGATGCTGGAGGCCCAACCGACTACGATGAATGCCAGGGTTTTCTCGGTAACCAAGGAGGACGCTGCGGAAGCTTCTACGGTGGTCACAGGTCAGATACTTATTTTCAGTCGGTATGTTACTGCATTATTTGATACTGGGGCAACACACTCGTTTATTTCCGTGCCATACACCAAGAAGATAGATATGCTTCCGCAAGTGTTAGACTTCAAGTTCCTAACGACCCTACCTTCGGGAGAAATAATGGCATCCACTCATGTGTTGCGTGCGGTGCCGGTCGGAATTGCAGAAAGGGAACTTTGCTGCGATCTGATAGTACTCGACATGCAAGATTATGATGTTATAATGGGAATGGACTTCCTGGGTAAATATGGTGCTTCTATTGAGTGCCGTAAGCGAAAGGTGGTTTTCCGACCGGAGGCAGGTTCTATGTTCGAATTCATTGGAGAGCCAAGGAAAAGAACCGAGAAATATTTATCAGCTCTCCAAGCTCAGAAGATGTTGGACAAAGGATGTACTAGATTTTTAGCATATGTGGTTGACGCCAGCCCAAGGAAGAACCAGAAGCTGGAGGATGTCAGGGTTGTATGCAATTACCCAGAGGTATTCCCGGAGGAATTACCAGGATTAGCTCCCGAAAGAGAAGTGGAATTCGAGATCGAATTAGTTCCTGGTAGTAACCCGATCTCCAAGGCACCTTACCGTATGGCGCCGGCGGAATTAAAGGAGCTTCAAGAACGGCTACAGGAGTTGCTGGATAAGGGATTTATTCGCCCTAGTCATTCCCCATGGGGAGCTCCAGTACTGTTTGTGAAGAAGAAGGACGGGTCTATGCGAATGTGTATAGATTATCGAGCACTGAACAACGTAACGATCAAGAACAGGTATCCCCTTCCGAGGATAGATGACCTGTTTGACCAATTAATGGGAGCCACTATTTTCTCAAAAATTGATCTGAGATCTGGTTATCATTAGGTTAGAGTAAAACAGGAGGATATTCCGAAGACGGCTTTCCGAACAAGGTACGGGCACTTTGAGTTTGTTGTTATGCCTTTCGGCGTGACAAATGCTCCTGCTATGTTTATGGACCTTATGAATCTGGTATTCTCATCTTTCCTTGACAAATTTGTGATCGTCTTCATCGACGATATCCTTATTTATTCGAGGACCCAAGAAGAGCACGCTGAGCATCTGAAGATAGTATTACAGATTCTTCGGGAAAAGCGACTGTATGCAAAATTTTCCAAATGTGAGTTCTGGCTCGATCAAGTGGGTTTTTTGGGCCATATTATTTCCAAAGACGGGGTTATGGTAGATCCAACAAAGATTGAAGCTGTGAATAACTGGAGCCGGCCGAAGAACGCCCATGAAATCCGAAGCTTCCTCAGATTGGTAGGCTACTACCGAAAGTTTGTGGAGGACTTCGCAAGAATTGCAGCTCCTCTCACGGCTCTCACTCGAAATGATAAAAAGTATGAGTGGACGGAGAACTATGAAAGGAGTTTCTTGGAACTAAAAAGGAGACTTACAAGCGCTCCAATCCTTACCCTTCCAGAATGTAATGAGGGCTTCGACATGTATAGCGACGCCTCTAAACTGGGACTTGGGGCTGTACTTATGCAGAATGGAAAGGTTATTGCCTATGCCTCTAGACAACTCAAGGAACATGAATAGAATTACCCCACTCATGATCTGGAACTGGCCGCGGTGGTTTTCCATCTGAAGATATGGAGGCATTATCTATACGGAGCGCAGTGTAGGATTTACACAGACCACCAGAGTCTGTGATATTTCTTCACTCAGAAAGACCTGAATATGAGACAACGCCGATGGCTCAAGTTGGTGAAGGACTATGACTGTGAGATCCTCTACCATCCAGGGAAGGCAAACAAAGTGGCCGATGCACTCAGCCGGAAGTCAAGTGCCACCTTGATGTCCATATCTAAATTACCCCGACCACTCGAAAGAGAACTTATGAATTTTGGGGTCGAGGTCATCTTCGGACGACTTTCCACCATGATGCTATCACCCACGCTGTTTGAGGACATATTGGAAAAACAAAATGGTGATCTGAGTCTTCAGAAAATAAAATAGGAAATCCTAGAAGGAAAGGGCGATGGTTTTCATATCGCCAACGGGGGAGTACTATACCTTAGGGATCGTCTATGTATTCCTAATGATCCGGAGCTTCGAAGGAAAATACTGGCGGAAGCTCACGAAACCTCTTATTCGATGCATCCAGGATCCATCAAGATGTATCAAGATCTAAAGGAGAAGTTTTGGTGGTCCGGTATGAAGAGGGATGTGGCTCAGTATGTTAGTACTTGCATGACTTGCCAGCAATTAAAAGCAGAACACCAACGACCTGGAGGAGTTCTGCAGCCCCTCGCGATTTCGGAGTGGAAGTGGGATGATATCTCTATGGACTTTATTTCAGGACTTCCCAGGACTACGAATGGATATGATGCGATTTGGGTAATTGTGGATAGGCTGACGAAGTCTGCTCACATCCTGGCAATCAAGATGACTGATTCAATGGAGCAACTGGATCAATTATATGTTAAGGAGATAATTAGACTTCATGGAGTTCCCAAGACCATCATCTCAGATAGGGATGGTCGCTTTACTTCGTATTTTTGGGAGTGTGTTCAGAAGTCTCTCGGCACTAAATTACGATTTAGCACCGCCTTTCACCCTCAGACTGACGGGCAAACTGAACGGGTGAATCAAGTACTAGAAGACATGTTGCGAGCTTGTGCCTTGGATTTCAAAGGGAGCTGGTGTCGATATCTATGCTTAGCGGAATTCACTTATAACAATAGCTACCAAGCTACTATTGGAATGGCACCTTATGAAGCCTTGTATGGGAGGAGATGTAGGTCTCCGATCTGTTGGTACGAGGGTGGCGAAAAGAAGGAAATGGGTCTCACAACGGATGTCATCGACAGTACCACCCGAGCTATACAGAATATTCGACAACAAATAGAAGTTGCCCAGAGTAGGCAGAAAAGTTATGCAGATGTCCGGCGTAGACCACTGGAATTTAACGTTGGAGATTTGGTGTTCCTCAAAGTGGCTCCTATGAAAGGGGTGACAAGATTTGGGAAGAAAGGAAAACTAAGTCCACGTTATGTGGGGCCGTACCTGATTCTGAAAAGAGTCGGTAAGGTGGCATATGAGTTAGGGCTGCCTCCAGAGATGTCGGCTATCCATAACGTATTCCATGTATCCATGCTTAAAAAGTGTATCCCAAATATGGACCAAGTGATCGAGCCACAGACAGTACAAGTTCAGGAGGACCTAAGTTATGAAAGCAGACCTATCCAGATTTTGGATAGGGGAGTCAAGAAGCTAAGGAGTAAGGAGGTACCCTTAGTCAAGGTACTATGGCAAAGTCAACGGTTCGAGGAAGCTACCTGGGAACGCGAGGACGAGATGCGGTGCAAGTACCCGGAGTTATTCTAAGTTCGAGGACGAACTTTCACGAGGTATGGGGGATTATAACGACCCGAAAAATTCTCTTAATATTTTCTTTAAAATATTGAGCATGTCTACATAATTTTTCGAGGGACCTAGAAATATTAATACAAATTGTAGCCTAGAAATTAATGTTTTCTCATTTAAATTGGGAAAAATAAGCACTAATGGGCCTTATATGGGCTTTCTAGTACCATGATTATGGGTGAATTTTAGGTAAAAATTAATAGAAATATAAAGGGGTTTTAATGAGAAATATTAACATAATTATGGGGGAATTTTTAAGGAATTTTTGAAATAATAGAAAATAAAATAAAAATAAAATAGAAAAAAATTAGTGCATGCACCAAGGATTGAACCTTGGAACTCTTGTACAACCATGCATGCTCTAACCAATTCACCTAGCAAGGGAGTGCTATGAGGAAATGAAGTGGATTATGGTTAAGGCTTAGGGAAAATGAAGAGACACCATGACTCTTCACATACCCTCAATGTGTTATAAAGAGGGGGAATGGGAGTTACTTCCTTCCTTCCATCAAATCCACTTTTCTTCTTCCTCCTCCCTCACTCTAGCCGAAACCCCAAGAGGGGATTCTCCCTTGGAAAAGGTTCACCTAAGGCTCCATCTCCAAGATCCAAAGCTTTTACAAGGGTACAAAGGCTAGGGGTGGTCAAGAGGCAACAAGATCTTCATCCTTCTCCCAAATCTAAGGTCTATAACCAAGGTAAGACTCCCTCACCTGTGGTATAATACTTCCTTTTTGATTTTTAGCATAATATGAAGTTGGTTTTGGGTTTGATGTTGAGAAAACCATGTTTTGGGACCCCTATAGTATTCGGCCACAAGGGTTTTTGGGTCCAAGTTGATGTTAAAAATCATACTCATGCTTTCTAATGTTTTTCCATGATGAATATATGTTAAAATAAGATTTGAAGAAATTTTGGGGTACCCTAGTATCCCCTAGGGTTTCGGCCAACCCCATGAACCCATAGGTAGGGTTGGATCTAAACCTTTAAGTATGTATTTTGTGTATTATCATGATATAAGGGAGATTGAGGGTGACTTATGTGAATTTTCACAAGGCTTTGTGACCCTATAACTTTCGGCCAAGTAGGGGTCTAGGGCAAAGAGTTGGGGCTTACCTCAAGTAAGGGTCCTAATGGTTCCTATGGTATGGTATGGAAGGCGTTAGATGGTTAATTGGAAATTCTATGAATTTATGCATGCACCCATGGCTCCTTATAGGTTTCAGCCAACCCTAGAAAATAGGGCTTGGGGTTAGGGTGAACCCTAATCATGAGCCTAAATGGCTTCTTATGGCCCTATAGGTAATGTATGGTTGTTACTTTTCCTTATGCTACCTTACATGTAATTGAATGATGGAACTCCTCCCCTTATAGGTTTCGGCCAAGCAAGGTAACTAGGGTTTGGGTGGAGTTAGGGTTTGAAGAAGGATGGTTTATGGCTTATTATGAAGTATATAAGAAGGTTCAAGCATGCGGTAGAAATTAAGTTACCTATAACCCTAACCTTAAGCACCATGTTTCATGTTTGTATGTTTATGATTGGATACCATGGTTAATAGGATTTAGTTATGAATGTCTTATGTTCTATGCCATGCATTTGGATAGTAGGTAGCATGTTTATGGAAGTCCTAACTATGCAAGCTTGAGATAGATACCATGCTTATGTATGAAATGCAATGCTTACCTTATGTATCATGATCATGCATGCCATGTTTTATGAATGAAGATGCATGCTATGTTTATGAATGATGATGCATGCCATGATTTATGAAAGAAGATGCATGCCATGTTTATGAATGAAGATAATGCTCATGCCTTCCAGGCATCATGATGCTATGCATTAAGTATGAACAATGAAAGGATAAGCATGTTTTAAGTCATGCTTCATGTAACAAGATTATGCTATGTTTAAATATGCCATGAATGTCTTATGAACGGTGAAACATGTAAAGTATTTTACTTTATGAATGAGCTTGTACCGGACCGATGTATGGGTCCAAGGTATGGGCACCTTAAGAACGCCCCAGTTCTGGACTATCGACTATGCTGTCCACGGTTCTGGCACTACCGAAGCTGTGCAACAGGGATGGGCACCTTAAGAACGCCCCAGTTCTGGGACTACCGACTATGCTGTCCTTACCCTAGTAGGTCGAGACTAGCTACCTCGTATTTACTTAGGGATGCGCGCACATGATGTATGTATGTGGTACAAGCCGGGGACCCCAATGATGTGATGATTATGTTTAAGTATTTAAAAGTATGATTTTAAAAGTTAAGCATCCTTATGTATATGTGTAACGCCCCAAAATTTTCCCATATAGAATGTTATGAAATATCATGAAATTCATGAAATATTATGGAATTCATGAAATATTATCAGGAAATATTATGGATTCATGAATATGAAATATTAAAAATATTATGAAATAATATTTATGGAATATTATGAAATATTATGAATTCATGAAATATTATTAATATTATGAAATTTCATGATGGGCTTGGCTTAATGGGCTTTGATATGGATTAGTGCAAAATGTGATAAAAAGGAGGAAGCAAGGATTGAACCTTGAACCTCCTAGTTGCACTCACCATGTCATAACCAATGAACCAAACAATGTTTCTTGTAGAGAGAATAAGAAACATTCTTGTTAAATCGAGGGAAGCGAAGAGACATGTCTTTTCATGATAAGAGTATAAATAAGAGAGGGGGAAAGGAAGTTACACTTCCTCTTCTTCTTCCCCACTTCACTTTTCGAAAATCAAGAGCCCTCTCTCCCTTTCCATTTTCGAAAAACACCACCCTAGGGTTCTAACCCTAGGGAATTGGAAGGAAGAGGACCCATTGAAGGTTCTTGCCCTCTACTAGGGCCAAGGTTGCTAGAGAAGGTTAACAAGGGAAAAATTCATCTTCTTCTTCTTCAAGGGTACCCTAAGATTTTAGAGAAGAAGAAACTCAAGCGAAAGGATGTAAGTATCCCCTCGCCTGCAGTGTAATTGTTATTGAATGTTTCTTTGGTGTCCTTGTTTTCGAAAATGGGAGTTCCTCCCTTGTAACCATTCGGCCACCACCAAGACAAGGGTCTTGGTTGCTTCTTGATGCATGAGGATACTCCTAGGAACTTAGGGTATGGATGTCTGTTGTTTCCCATCATGTTGTGATAAGGAAAAGTAGGGTTATCCACCCTACAACTTTCGGCCAAGAGGGAATGGGCTAGGTTTTTTGGGTTGTTTGCTAGCCTATGATGTGTCCATGTTTAGTAGTGTAGGTAAGGTGTTTGAATAAATGTTTGTGTGAAGATTGGATGTCAAAAACCTAGCCTACCCTACCCTTACATCATTCGGCCAACCTAGGAAGATTAGGGTTTAGGGATGCTTGATTTGCCTATGATGAATCTATGCCTAGTAGTGTAGACAAGGTGTTTGAATAAATGCTTGTGTGAAGGTTTAATTTCAAAACCCTAGTTTCCCTACCCTACACCATTCGGCCAAGGCATGAAACCTTAGGGTTTGTGAAGGTTAAATTATTTTATGTGATATGCTTATGTAAAATGATATGAGATGTATATGCATGTGATATTCAAAGGAAATGTTTGATTGGATTCCTTAGCATGTAACATTTGGCCAAGGCATGAAACATGAGGTTGTGAAGGACAACTTACCCTATGAGATTATGATTGTGTTTAGTAAGATCATATGCCTATATATGTGATGATTGTATGAGATGTACCCTAGGAGATATGCTTATGTTTGGGATGATGATATGTATATGCAAATGATGTTTAAATGGAATAGTTGATTTGAAACCTTAATTGTTAGCATGCTATGATATGTTTATGCATGAGGTGTTTAAATGAGATGTCTGATTAAAATCTTAATTGTTAGCATGCTACCACTTCCTATGATATGAGTATGATCTATGTGACCCAATCTTGTCAGATCTAAAGTATGTTAAGTGGTTGAATTATGATGTATGTATGAGCATGTCTTATAGCCCATGGGGCACCTTTATGAGATTGCATGTGATATGCACGATGAAATGCTAGCAAGGATACTCCACTAAGTTTGGGATTCAGAACACCCTTATGTTGTGAGGTGTGTCCCAATGGGATTAGAAACACCCTGAAAAAGTGGGTGTCCCTTGAACAATGGGATCAGAAACACCCTGAAAAAGTGGGTGTCCCTTGAGCAGTGAAAAATTGGAGTACATCCTTAGCATATATATGTAAAGGCATGATAAGTATTTTACTTTCTAGGTTGTGTACCCGACTCGTAAGAGGGGTCGTTAAATCAAATCCGGGGTGCATGTTAACGTAAGATCATGGCTCTGGTAGGACGTAAGAGGTCCTGCTCTAATGGGATTGGTGGCTCGCTACCCCAACTCATTAGGGAACGCGCATCATGTGGTACACAACTGGGCCCTATATGACATGGATGTATTTTTAAGTAATACCATTATGGAACAGTTTTGAAAAACATTTATTGCATGTGATGGGTATACTTAAAATACTATATGCTGCATGCTTAGAAACTTTGATGTTTAGTATGCTATGATGAACTCATGCTTAAGTCTTGTTATGTGTACATGTTATATGCTTTCGTATGGATTTTGCGAGTAGGACCGGATCCTTACTAAGCTTTTATGCTTACTAGCTATGTGTTGTCTTATGCTGCAGATAAAGGTAAAGAACACTCGAACTAGAGGAAGAGGCAGGAAGGCTGAAGATGTGTGGGGTGGTGGCTCGGGAAAGAATGATTCTATATCTACTTATCATGTTTATGTTTATGTTTAGGTTTCCCTGACAATAAGTATTAGTGATTAAGATTGACATGGCATGATAGTGTTACCTTTGGAAGTCTTTTATATTTGATCATGTTATGAGTTACATTACTGGTAAACTTATCATGTTGTAGAATGACTTTGATAGTTAAACAAGCATGCTTAGTCCTTAGTCCTTGCTTTATTATTTTAATGTCATGCTAGAAGATAGAAAAAAAATATTACTATATGATTGAGTTGTACGTAACCCCGCCACGAGAGTAGATATAAGGGCGGGCGTTACAATATGCATTTGCCTCATGCATTCATTCATGCTGTGCATTATGCCATGATAGTAATGTCTTATGCTTATGTTTCATGTCAAGAAATATGCATGATAGTAAACGATTTATGCTTATGGCCATGCTAAGAATGTCTACTTATGTTTACGTTTATGCCATGTATTATGTCATGCTAAGAATGTCTACTTATGTTTATGATTATGCCATGTATCATGCCATGCTAAGAATGTCTACTTATGTTTACGATTATGCCATGTATCATGTCATGCTAAGAATGTTACTTATGTTTATGTTCATGCCATGTTAAGTGAAATCTGAGGTCCATGTACTATATAAGAACTAGGTCATGCCAAATGATTTGAGATACTTATGTTCTATGTAGAGCACCAAGTTATGTTAATGTTTCATGTGCTCATGATTAAGTGATGAATGATTTTAGTGAGTAGGAAAGAGTCTTACTAAGCCTTTGTGCTTATAGTCTTATTTCCTTATACCGCAGATCACACAAGGGGACAATAAGGAAGCAGCAGGAGGGCAAGAATGCATGTGTGTGGTAGTGACTTGGCCAAGAAAATAATATGTTTACTCGTCTTATGCTAGAACTTTACTTTTGTTACTTATGTTCTTGAATGATGACTTATATGACTCTATGACATGATGTTAAGTATGACATGATATGATCCTAAGTATGAAGTCAATATGCCAAGTTCCCATGTCATTATGTTAGGAATGGTAGTAGGTGCATGTATGTGTAAGATTAAAGTTATTCCGCTGTCTTATGATGTCTACCTGCCCTACTCATGTTAACGTAACGCCGCTTTATGGAGAAAAAAAAAAGCGGGCGTTACACTAACTATCTAGATGATAGTAGTGTTCACTAGGTTAGTCAAGTCAAGTAATAATGTCTAGCTCAGATTTTAATTCACGACTACTTGACTTGATCACTGTAATGTGGGTATTTTACGCCCAAACTTACTACGATGCACAGACATAAGCATTCTAAAGTCCAGGCAAAGTCGTATGCATCTCACAACCGTTCTATGTTTTGCAAGCACAAACAAGTTATCCTTAATGTGTTTTGTGAGATGCGGCTACCTAAATCTATAGGTTCATGCAGTTTTAGGGGTCAAACTTAGGCTAAGTCCACCAATTTTTTTTTTAAATGCAAGTTTGAAATACTAAAATTAAGCCAATTAAACCAAGAATCAAAGTAATTAAGCTAATGATTAAACAGAATATACGAGTTGATTGTTCAAAAGAAGTAAGTGTGGTCAGGTCAGTTCTAATCTATAATACACATTCCTATTAACCTTCTTAAGTTACTAAATTCAGATTCAGGGAGTGGTTTAATAAATATATCAGCTAGGAGACCCTTAGATTCAACATGGTTAAGTTCAATTTCTCCTTTATTAACTTGATATCTAACAAAATGATGTTTAATTTCTATATGTTTGGTCCTAGAGTAGTGGACTAGGTTTTTGGTTATATTAATTGAACTTAGATTATCTATAAAGATTTTGACTTTCTTAAAATCTAAGTTAAAGTCTTTTAACGTATGCATCATCCAAAGTAATTGGGCTACACACTCACCCATGGCTATGTACTCAGCTTCAGTGGTGGATAGGGCAACGCAGTGCTGTTTTCTACTGAACCAACTAACTAGTGAGGGCCCTAGAAGTTGGCATCCACCACTGGTACTTTTCCTATCTAATTTACAGCCAGCATAATCTGAGTCAGAAAATCTAATAAGTTCAAATTGGGTTGTTCTAGGATACTAAATTCCTAAACCTTCTGTCCATTTAAGGTACCTAAATATTCTTTTAACTATGATTAGATGTGACTCTTTAGCACATGTTTGATACCTAGCACACATACTAACTACAAAGAGAATGTCAGGTCGACTTGCAGTCAGGTAAAGTAAGCTGCCTATAACACTTCTATAATATTTAAGGTCAATAGTTTTTCCATTTGGGTCACTATCTATAGTTTGATTGGTAGCCATAGGTGTTTTAATTTCTTTTGCACTATCCATTCCAAATTTTCTAAGTACTTCTTTAGTGTATTTTTGTTGATAGACAAAAGTACCCTCACTAGTCTGTTTTATTTGTAGCCCTAAAAAGAAAGTTAATTAGCCTACTAAACTCATTTCAAATTCGTTTCCATTACCATTATAAAATCTTGCAAAAAATTTGAGTTAGTTGAGCCAAATATTATATCATCTACATATACTTGGGCTATAAAAATATCAGTTTTTAAGGTTTTAACAAATAGTGTTGGGTCAATTTTGCCTTGGTTAAAACCTTTAGATACTAAGTGGTTAGACAATCTTTCATACTAGGCCCTAGGGACTTGCTTAAGTCCATATAGGGCTTTTTTAAGTTTAAAGACATAGTCAGGGTGTTCTAAGCTTTCAAAACCAGGGGGTATCTTACATAAACCTCTTCCTTAATTAGGCCATTTAGGAAGGTTGGCTTAACATCCATTTGATACAATTTGAATCCATTATGGGCTGCATAACTTAAAAGAATCCTAATAGACTCAAGTCTAGCTATAGGGGCATAGGTTTCATCATAATCAAGTCCTTCTACTTGGCTAAACCCTTTAGCTACTAACCTAGCCTTATTCCTGACTGTTTCACCTTGTTCGTTAAGTTTATTCCTAAAGACCCATTTGGTTTCAATAAACTTTTTGTCTTTAGGTAAGGGTACTAAATCCTAGACTTGACTACGTTCAAATTGGGCTAACTCCTTTGCATAGCTATGATCCAATCAGGGTCAAGTAAAGACTCTTCTACTGATTTTGGTTCAATTTTGGAAATTAAAGCAATCTGGCTAAGGTTTCTAAAGGCTGACCTAGTTTGAACCCTTAGTTCTGGATCACCTATGATTTGACCAATAGGGTGGGTTGAGCTAACTCGAATGGTTCTGGTTTGGTTAGGTGAAGGTTCAGTCAGATCATGGTCTTGGTCCTTAATTGGGCTTTCATCTGGGTCAGTACTGGACCTAACAAAATCAATTGGTTGGTAGGTGGTTTGATCAGAGTTATTTGGGTCAGATTTTTCATCAAATTTTACATTTGTAGTTTCTTCAATTCTTAGGATAGTTTTGTTATAAACTTGATAGGCTCTACTGGTAAGGGAATAACCTACAAAGATATCTTCCTCAACCTTAGATGTAAACTTTCCTAAGTGTTCTCTAGTATTTAATATATACACTTTACATCCAAATACTTTAAAATACTTAATATTAGGTTGTTTGTTATAATAGATTTCAAAAGACGTTTTTCCTAGATTTTTATTTATAGTTATTCTGTTTTGTACATAACAGGTTGTACTGACAGTCTTAGCCCAAAGGTATTTAGGTAAGTTGTATTCATTAAACATTGTTCTAGTTGCTTCTTGTAGTGTTCTATTTTTCTTTCTACAATTCCATTTTGTTGAGGTGTTTTAGGGCAGGAGAATTTGTGGTGGTAGCCAATTGTCTAAACAGAATTGATTAAATTTTTGATTTTTGAATTCCCCACCGTTATCGCTCCTAAGTCTTATAATTTTAACCCCTTTTTCATTTTCTATTAATTTGCAAAATTGAGTAAATATATCAAATATTTCATCTTTATTTTTTAAGAATTTTACCCAGGTAAATCTTGAATAGTCATCTATAATTACTAAACAGTAGAGATTCCCACTAATTGATTTTACCCCATGTGAGTCAAATAGGTCTAGGTGAATTAATTCAAGAATTGATTTAGTTTGAGTTTGATTAGTTGGTTTATGAGTTGATCTAGTTTGTTTCCCTTGTTGACAAACATTACATAAGGTTATCTCAAAGTTAGGTAACTTTGATAGGCCTCTAACTAAACCATTTAGTTTAGGTAATTTTTTGAAGTGAGTGTGTGAAAGTCTCCTATGCCAGAGCCAAGTCTCATCCTTATGTGTTAAAAGACAATTTGCTAGGGGACAGGTTAACCTAATTTCATAGATGTTATTGTGTCTATGTCCTCTAAGTGTGATGTTTGGGTTGTCAGTGTGTTTGATCAGACATTCATTGGACAAGAACCTAACCTTATACCCAGTGTCACACAATTGGCTGATACTTAGTAAATTGAAGTGAAAGTTTTCAACAAGTAAGACATTTTTAATTATAAAATCAGACTCTCAAGTTCAATGTTACCTAGGCCAATTACCTTAAGTTTACCATTGTTTCCAAACGCAACGGTCCCTAGACTTTTGTACTTGAGTTTTGTAAACTTGGTGGGATCCCCAGTCATGTGTCTGGAGCACCCACTGTCGATAATCCACTTGTTTTCCTACAGTTAGGTAGGAGATTTTTTAGAATTTAGTTTAAGTTTTGAATGAGTTAAAGGAATGATTTAAAGAAACTTAAGAAATTTGAACCCCCAAAAAAACTTAAGAAGTTTAAAAGTTTGAATTTTTAAAACGCTTAAGAGAATTTAAATTTTGAAAAACCTTAAGAAATTTGAAGACTTGAAATTTTAAAAAAGTTAAGGAATTTAAAATATTTAAGGAATTGAAAATGTTGAATTTTGAACAACTTAAAAAGGACTTAAGGAATTTGAAATTTTGAATTTTGAATTTAGTTGTCCTTATTCATCTCACTTGATCTAAGTTGTCAATCAAAGGGATCCTATGATTTGTGTGAGATAAGTTTGAGTTTGTTTTATAAAAGTTAATCTGACCTCTGTTAGATTCAGGTTTGACAAGAAGTAGCTTAAAAGTATACTTCCATAATTGGTTTCCAGACCGTGGTGAGGCACAGAGGTCTTCTTTGGACGAAGCCTTATTGGATCAACAACCACTTTCTAGGCAAAACTGCTTAAGGAAGTTGTACTTTTAACTTACCTATTGACACTCCTTGGTCTAACTAGTCTAGGATGTGGCGGGGTAGCTTCGGCTAGTTCCACTGGGCTAAGAAGACCAAATAAAGGATGCCTTCCCCTATCTTACTTCTTAGATCAGCTTCCCTAACGTACTATCAGCTCGCCCTACCTTGGTATTGAGTAGGTCAAGTGTCAGACTAACTTTTAAAACTAGTCCTAGATACCCAGACGGGTAAAGGGTAACTTTGAGGTGCCAACTAATTTGGTGCCTCCTCCTAAATTATAGGTAGGGTGTTTAGGGTCAATGTAATGAATGCCCTTCTTGGGGACATAGTATTGGTTCTGCCCTACTTGCTTTGTTAGGTAAGCTTTCGGGACCCATGCTTTTCGCCGATTTTCACGTGGGTGGACAAATGAGATAAAGGATTTTTGGGTCGATCCTGATTTATATCCTATCCAAGATTTATTGTATACGCCCTTTTGAGATCCAAGAATAAGGTCAAGATTCTTGGACCGGGTTGTAAAAGTTGTTAGTAAGTCCTTAAGGTTTTGAACTTCACCCTTTAGGGTGGAGTTATCATTTTCAAGTTCAATTGTTCTTTCATTTTAAGTTGATTCAGTTAAGGTTTTGGTATTAATTAATTGCTCCTTAAGGTCTTGATTTTCCTTAAGGAGTTGGTCATTCCTAGATTCAGATGCAAACAAATTTTTATTTAAAATAGAGATAATCTTAAAAAACTTTTTATTAATTGAATCCAAGTATACCTTAGTCGAGCCCTCCGAAAAGAGTCCGATCTCTTGGCTCGACTCGTATTCGAAATCTTCGTCACTCTCCGAGTCCGATCCAGGTCCGGTTGCCATTAGCGCGAGGTAACTTGAATTATTTGGTGGTTCATTGTAGGAGTCGTCCGAGCTCTCGTCCCAAGTGGCTTGTAAAGCCTTCTTCTTCTTGTTCTTCTTGGGTTGGTCCTCCTTTTTATAGGGGCATTCATGTTTGAAGTGCCCTTTTCTGTTGCAGCTGAAGCAGGTCATTTTGCTTTTACCTTCATTGTTGATGGACTTCATTATCTTTTGGAGGTCCCTTTTTGAAAACTTGTTCTTCTTTTTGGCAAAGACTTTTCTTACCAAGTTTACCATATGCTCCTCGTCGTCTGAGTCTGACTCTGGTTCTTCTTCGGATTCTTCTTGAATATTCTTCTTTGACTTGACCTTTCTTGAAGAATCTGTAAACAAAGCAAACCCTTTCTCGACCTTGGCGTTAGTTTGTTCATGCAACTCTAATTCACAAAATAGTTCATCTAAATTTATTTTGGAAAGATTCCTAGAAATTTTATAAGTATCTACAATGGATGCCCATAATGAATTTCTAGGAAAGGCATTTAGTGCATACCTTATAATGTCTCTATTTTCTTGTTTGTGCCCAATCAGGTGGAGTCCAATTAGTATGTCCTTGATCCGAGCATAAGTTGACTTGCAGATTCTCCTTCCTGCATTTTCATATTAAACAATTTATTTAAAAGCAAATCCCTTTTTGTTACCTTTGCATCAGTAGTGCCTTCATGCAATTCAATTAGTTTATCCCAAAGTTCTTTTGCTGATTCGGTTGGTCCGATTCTGTTCAGCTCTTCTTTGGTTAGTCCGCACTGGAGGGTGTTCTGCGCTTTGAACTCGATCTGAGCTTTTTTCTTCATTTCCAGGTTCCATCTATCGGGCTTCAGTGGCGCCTTGTTTCCCTCGTCCATTGGCGGTTCGTAGCCAGTTTGCACCGCGAACCATTGATCCATATCGGTTTTGAGGTACACTTCCATTCTCTGCTTCCAGTAGGGGAAATCTTCCCCGTTGAAGAACGGAGGACGAGCAGTGTTGTAACCTTCACTCTGGGCCATTTGTGATTTACAAAAAAAACAACAAAACTCGTTCCAAGACTAAGTCTTGGATTAGTGGTGTGGTACGAAAAAAAAATGAATAAGAGAAGAGCGATTCAAAATGGTGTTGCACCAAATTCGAGTAAAACTGAACGAACAAAAGAAAAAGATCTAAATTTAAGCAACAATACCTAATTTAGATTGTGCTACGAAAAACACAAAATGCGAAAAACTGGATCTCCCCCGGCTCTTACGGTGGTTGCACCGATTCAGAGCGTACCAGTGCTCTGATACCACTTGTAGGACCGATGCACGTGAGAGGGGGGGGTAATCACGTGACTTTTAAAACTTTCATTTTAAAATCAGAGTCGATAGAAAATCGTATGATGCTTTGAAAAACATGTGTGGCGGAAGAATTAAAACGAAACACGAAAGCAAAAAACAATAAAAAATAAGCGATGAGTTTTACTTCGTTCGGAGCCTTCGACGACTCCTACTCGAAGGCCCAGGCTCCTTGAACCTTTCCTGTGGGCAATCCACTAAAATTCTCTATCGGTAAACTCCCAGAAGAGCGATTCGAATACAAGATTAAGCGGAAGTGTAACAACCCTACACTTCCCCCTTAATAAATTTCAGTGCAGACAGAACAAATAAAAATGTGTTACCCAACACTTATGATTATCAGAAGCAGCTTGGGTGTTGGGAGCGATCTTCCGGCAGTAGTCGGACAGCGTCGAGTCAAAGCACAAACTGCAGCAGAGGAGCGTGGAAGCCAGAGAGCGCCAAAGCTTGAACCAGACTTAAAAAAATATATGTCTTTAGAGGGCTCGCTTGCTTCTTTTTATAGTGCCTCGAGCTGCCAATATTCAATCCGATGCATGATCTTCTCAGCCCAAACTTTATCCATCAGCAAGCTATTCTTAAATAATTTAAAAATAGCTAATTAAATTAAGATAAGAATGCATTTAGAGTTAATTAAAAATGCTCCACTTAAATTAAGATAAGAATGCTCCACTAAAATTAAAATAAGAATAAATAAGAATGCTCCATTAAGAATGCTCCATTGAAAAAATAATTTAAATAAAGTTAGCAAGCTATTCTTTGAAATAATCCAAAGAAGATAACGTTTCTATCCTTTGCTCCACTTAAATAAAAAATAATTTAAATAAAGTTAGTAAGATATTTTTTGGAATAATTCAAATAAGATAACGTTTCTATCCTTTGCACCACTTAAATTAAAAAAAAATAATTTAAAGTTTAAACTCTCGTACAGAATAACATTTTATCATCTCAAATAAAATAAGAAATACAAATAATTTAAATGAGAATTTATCCTCCACCGAGGCTTTAGATGAGGAATAATTTATAATTTTATTCTCAAATAAAATAAGAAATACGAATAATTTAAATGAGAGTATATCCTCCACCGAGGCTTTAGATGAGGAATAATTTATAATATTACCTACAAAATCTAATTAGTTCACATATCAAATAAAACCTCTAAAATAGAGTTATTGTAATGGACTAAGATAAGAATGCTTTTAGAGTTAATTAGACCCCGTCCAAACCTGGATAAGTATCTAACCAGGACTCAACCGAGGTCACCAAAGTGGGCCTATGTTGGACCGCACCTACAGTCCTAAAATAGGACCCGTCCTCACTGGTTCGCTCCTCCAGTGACTTACCTTACTTACCTCGTACAGCTCTACTCAACTTCTTAATCCACCAGATCTTCCCGCCAGGGCTCAACCACCCTGGTCTTTTTGCCAAGTTTCAACCAACTTGGGCTTCAGCCAGTTGTCAGGCCTCGCGAACCCAACTGGACTTCCCACCAGGACTCAACCACCCTGGACTTCAGCCTGGTATCAGGTCCTAAGTCTTTCAACCCTGCACACTTAGTAAAGAGGTCAAAACCAAAAGCAAGCCTAACTTTAACCTATTTGTCATTCATCAAAACTTAAGTTTAACTATTAGTGCAAATTGCACCAACATGTTTCTCCACATCAGTCTTGAATTCTTTGAACTTATCAAAGCATTCAAACTTGCGGCGCATCAGGTAAATGTATCTATACCTTGAATAATCATCAATAAAAGTGATGAAGTATTGAAAATCACCTCTATCCTGGATGGACATAGGACCACCAAAATCAGAATGAACTAATTCTAACATGTCTTTGGCCCTATACCCCTTAGCCTTGAACGACCTCTTGGTCATCTTACCTTCCAAGCAAGACTCATAGGTCAGAAAGGCTTCCACCACCAATGAACCCAAGGGCCCATCGGCTATCAACATCTGAATCCTACTACGGTTAATATGACCAAGCCTAAGGTGCCAAAGATATGTCTGGTTCATTTAAGACGGTTCCTTTCTCTTATTTAGGTTAGATGATGAGCTATTTACTTCTGTTTGCATCGTGGAAGTCTTTGGTTCTAGAATGTATAGATTGCCAACCATAATACCCGAATAGATAATATCTCTATTTCTCTTTATAACAACTCTATTATTAAAAGTAATAGAATATCCATCCTTGATTAATTTAGAAACCGAAATTAAGTTCTTTCTAAAAGAGGGTACATATAAGCAATCTCTCAAAACCAACACATTATTTCTCTCAAATGATAAATAAAAATCTCTCACTGCAACTGCTGCCACCTCCATAGCATTGCCCTTGTAGACCACGATTTCCCCATCAGCTAGCCGTCGGGTTTCCTGGAACCCCTGCAGAGTATTGCAAACATGATCAGTGACTCCCGTATCTACACACCAGGTACTGGTAGATAGCACCGCTAAACATGTTTCAATGATTAAACATGAAAAAATATCTTTGTCTTGATGATGGGGACAGTTCGCCTTCCAGTGTCCAGATTGCTTACACGTGAAGTACTTTCCTTTCGCTTCTTCACGCCAGTCAGAGGTCCCTATGATGCTGCCGCTGCTACCATCTTGAACCCACCTTGTTTCTTCTTTTACTTGCCTTTCGGCATAGAAGTAGAAACCTTCTGAGTAACCAAGACCTACGAGCTATGACGAAATAGGCCCTCTGCCACATGGAGATCTCCTAGCAGTTCCCCCAACATATACTCATGCTTGTGTAAGACATTCTAGGCCGCAAAAACCGCTTTTTGCGTTGCGGAAACCCCAGAAGTTCGGCCACGGGATCCGTGCGAACATAAAATAAATTACGAGTACGAGTTTCACTACTAAATCTACATTAGATCTACATGATAGAACCATTACCCTTGATGCGTAGCCCTTCGCTTTCCCGCTTGTCCAAAAGCCGCCGGATCTCGTAGAGTATCAAGGCAGACACTCCTCTATATGTATCCACGCGAACAAAATAGATGGATCAAAACCTTAGGTGTGCTAGCACCTTCTCGGTTTCGACAAGAGGAGAAGTAGAGCAAGATCTTCAAAAAGAAAATCTCAAAAGGAAGAAGAAGAGCCACACACAAAAAGGGAACCAAAATCCCTTTTTGTTCACCCTTGGTGGCCGGCCACTTAATGGCCATTAATGGCCATTAAGTGGCCGGCCATAACATGCCATAACCTCCTCCATTTGAATTCAAATTCAAATGGGAGGGGTTACCACTTTGGAAATGATGTGGCATACACATTTAGTCAAAAACCAAGCCAAGTCATCACTTGGTCAATTCAAGGTGAGGTGGTTTTTGGTCAAGTCAAACTTGCCTTTTATGGACTTTCCATATTTAGTCAAGTCAAGCTTGACTCCATTTCTTCTCCCATGTCAAGTCTAACTTGAAGTGGAACCAAGTCAAGTCAAACTTGATTTGGATTTAGGTCAAGTCAAACTTGCCTTTTATGGACTTTCCATATTTAGTCAAGTCAAACTTGACTTCAATTTTTCTCCATCTATTTGTCCTTTGCGTGTGACCCTATAGGTTCTTGTAACGTTGGCAATGCTTCTAACCTCTTAGAAACATAAGCAATGAGCGGTATCTAGCAACACATCATTGCTACCCAAGTTACAAGAATGTTGAGATCCAACATCACCTTGTGACTAATAATTGTGACTCTCACAATATATGATAATGTCCCTCTATCCTTGATATCTAGATTGACTCAATTGAGGCATAGACCGTGTCATCCTCGAGTCAATCTATATCTTGAACTCCAAGTAGACTCACACTAATCAAGTGAGCTCAATATCTCATATTGACTCACTTGGGCATGGCCATGCACTTTGTGGTCTCACTCTATCAAGAATATGATATCGCTCCCGTCATATAGGAGGGATAGATCCCATCTACATCACTCACATCCCTCTCCATAATTTGTTACATACCCAGTAATCGCCTTTATAGTCCACCCATTTACGGGTGACGTTTGACGAAGCCAAAGTACGCAACTCCTTATGTAGGAATCCATGGTGACTTCAGGTCCAAGGACTAATAGTCATACTAATAGCCACATGAGAAAGTATATGACACTCATATAACGATCCATGATACTTTCTCATGGCGGGTCATTCAATATACATTCTCTAATGCATACCCATGTGTCAACTTGATATCTCTATATCCATGACTTATGAGATCAAGTCATCATGTTGACCTACATGCTAGTCTCTACGTATTAACATTGTCCCTGAATGTTAATACTCGACTAGGAATAATTTAGAGTAGTGTTCTCCATATCATCTCACTATCGATTCAACCAATCGATTGATATAGATAAGAACCTTCTACTCAAGGACATTATTATACTTAGCTAATTGGCACAAATACACGTAAGTATAATAACCATAAAACATGCCTTTATTTATACATAGGAATATGATACAAATTAGTCCATACAATCATTACATGATCGACTCTAGGGCTCTCACCAACAATCTCCCACTAGCACTAGTGCCAATCACTGTAGTATCTAATACCCAATGATCTAGTGTGACCATCATGCTTTGTCTGTGCCAAAGCCTTGGTCAGGGGATCTGCGACATTCGCCTCTGTGGGTACTCTGCATATCTTCACATCTCCTCTATCGATGATCTCTCGAATGAGATGGAAGCGCCGTAGTATATGTTTGGTCCGCTGGTGTGAGCGAGGTTCCTTAGCCTGCGCAATAGCTCCATTATTGTCACAATAGAGCTCTATGGGATCTGCAATGCTAGGAACCACCCCAAGCTCTGCAACGAACTTGCGGATCCAAACTGCCTCCTTTGCTGCCTCTGATGCAGCAATATACTCAGCCTCTGTTGTAGAATCAGCAACTGTGTCCTGCTTCGAACTCTTCCAGCTCACAGCGCCGCCATTCAGACAAAACACGAACCCTGACTGCGACCGATAATCATCCTGGTCGGTTTGGAAGCTGGCATCACTGTAACCCTTTACAGTTAGCTCCTCATCGCCTCCATATATCAAGAAATATTCTTTAGTCCTTCTCAAGTACTTAAGAATATTCTTGACCGCTATCCAGTGACGCTCACCTGGATCTGACTGGTATCTGCTCGTCATACTTAAAGCATACGAGACATCAGGACGAGTACATAGCATGGCGTACATGACAGATCCTATGGCCGAGGCATAAGGGATCTGATCCATGCGGTCTCTCTCCTCTCTAGAAGAGGGACTTTGAGTCTTCGAAAGACTCATACCATGTGACATAGGCAGAAATCCTTTCATGGAATTCTGCATGGCAAACCGAAGTAAGACCTTGTCAATATATGTACTCTGACTTAGGCCAAGCAATCTCTTAGATCTATCTCTATAGATCTTGATGCCTAAAATACAGGCTGCTTCACCTAAGTCCTTCATTGAGAAACAATTCCCCAGCCAAGTCTTCACAGACTGAAGCATAGGAATATCATTCCCAATGAGTAGTATGTCATCCACATACAATATGAGGAAAACTACTATGTTTCCTTCAACCCTCTTGTAGACACAGGGTTCATCTTCATTCTTGATGAAACCAAACTGTTTGATTGCATCATCGAATCGAAGATTCCAGCTCCGAGAAGCTTGCTTTAGTCCATAAATGGACCTTTGCAGCTTGCATACTCTGCCAGTATGCTTTGGATCTACAAAACCCTCAGGTTGTGTCATGTACACATCCTCGAGTAGGTTCCCATTCAGGAAGGCGGTTTTGACATCCATCTGCCAGATCTCATAATCGTGGTATGCTGCAATAGCAAGCATGATCCGAATGGACTTGAACATCGCTACTGGAGAAAAGGTTTCATCATAGTCAATACCATGAATTTGTTTGAAACCCTTTACTACCAGTCTACCCTTATAGGTATGCGTAAGTCCTCCCATGTCAGTCTTTCTCTTAAAGACCCACTTACACCCAATTGGTTTTACCCCTTCAGGTGGATCAACTAAGGTCCAAACTTGGTTGGTGTACATGGAATCCATCTCGGATCTCATGGCCTCAAGCCATTTCTCAGAGTCTGGGCTCATCACAGCTTCCTGATAGGTTGTAGGCTCATTCTCAATGAGCACAACGTCATTGTCATCAGACAAGAGAAATGAATATCTCTCAGGCTGATGACGTACCCTACCAGACCTGCGAAGAGGTAGGTCTACTTGAACAGGATGTTGTTGCATAACTCCTTGTGTAACAACCTCATGATCCACAACACTTTGTGGTTCCTGTTCAACCTCCATCAAGGCCTCAGTGCTTTGGTCCATATCTTGAAGTTCTTCAAGATCGAACGTACTCCCACTAGTTTTTCTAAAAACAAAGTCCCTTTCTAGAAAAACCCCAGTCTTCGCCACAAACACTTTGTGCTGACTGGGAATGTAGAAGTAATATCCCTTCGTTTCCTTGGGATATCCTACAAAATAGCACTTATCAGATTTGGGTCCCAGTTTGTCTGAGACTTGACGTCGAACGTAAGCCTCACAACCCCAAATCCTCATAAAAGACATCTGGGGACTCTTCCCAGTCCATATCTGATATGGTGTCTTTACTACAGCCTTTGATGGAACACGGTTAAGAGTGAAGGCTGCCGTGTCCAGAGCATATCCCCAAAAGGATATAGGAAGATCTGTGTGACTCATCATGGATCGCACCATATCTAATAGGGTACGATTCCTCCTTTCGGACACACCATTCCATTGTGGTGTTCCAGGAGGAGTGAGTTGGGACAGAATCCCACACTCAGCTAGATAGTCACGGAACTCATGGCTGAGGTATTCTCCACCTCGATCTGATCGAAGTATTTTAATACTCCTGCCAAGCTGGTTTTGTACTTCATTCTTGAATTCTTTGAACTTTTCAAAGGATTCTGACTTATGTGTCATCAAGTACACATAACCATATCTACTGAAATCATCAGTAAATGTAATGAAGTACATATAACCACCTCTGGCAGCAACATTGAAAGGGCCACATACATCGCTATGTATAAGACCTAACAAATCGGTTGCTCTTTCGCTGTGTCCACTGAATGGAGTCTTGGTCATCTTGCCAAGAAGGCAAGACTCGCATGTCTCAAATGATTCAAAATCAAATGAGTCCAGCAAACCATCTCTATGGAGCTGGGATAGGCGACTCTCATTTATATGGCCTAAGCGACAGTGCCAGATATAGGTTTGGTTCAAGTCATTAGACTTGAGCCTTTTGGTATTTATGTTATAGATAGGGTTTTCTAAGTCTAGAAGATAGAGTCCGTTCATCAGAGGTGCACTACAATAGAACATTTCATTTAAATAAACTGAACAACATTTGTTCTTTATTATAAACGAAAATCCTTTCTTGTCTAAACAAGAAACAGAAACTATGTTCTTAGTCAGAGCAGGCACATAATAACAATCATCTAACTCTAATACAAGCCCAGAGGGTAGAGATAGCATATAAACTCCTATAGCAACAGCAGCAACTCTTGCTCCATTGCCAACTCGTAAGTCCACCTCGCCCTTTGTCAATGCCTTGCTATTTCTCAGCGCCTGCACATTAGTACAAATGTGAGAAGCACATCCGGTATCTAATACCCATGATGTAGAAATAGACAAATTGACTTCTATAACATGAATACCTGAAGTAGAAGTCTGACTTCTCTTCTTCTGGAGATCTTCCATATATTTCTTGCAGTTCCGCTTCCAGTGTCCGGTCTCACCACAGTGGAAGCAGGTAGCATCCTTGGCAACCCCTCCTTTGGGTTTCAGTGCTTTGCCCTTGCCCTTGCCCTTGGCTTGAGACTTTCCCTTGCCTTTGGGCTTGCCCTTACCTTTGTCCTTCTGCACCATCAAAATGGGCTTGGCCTTCTTAAGATTGAGCTCAGCAGTTCTTAACATGCTGAGCATCTCAGGCAGGGGCTTGTCAATTTCATTCATGTTCCAGTTCATGACAAATTGACTATAACTTTCGGGTAGGGACTGCAAGATCAAGTCTGTGGCCAGCTCTTGGCCCAGTGGGAATCCCAATCTCTGTAAATTCTCTATGTACCCAATCATCTTGAGTACATAGGGACCTACGGGAGTCCCTTCTTGCATCTTGCACTGAAACAGTGCCTTAGAGATCTCAAATCTCTCGTGCCTTGCTTGTCCTTGATACAGTTGACGCAGATGCTCAACCATATCGAAAGCATCCATTAACTCATGTTGCTTCTGAAGCTCAGAGTTCATGGTTGCGAGCATAAGGCATGACACATCTAATGCGTCATCTTGATGCTTCTTGTGAGCATCACGGTCAGCTCGCGTGGCACTGGCAGGAGGTGCCTCGGGAATAGGCTGCTCCAGAACGTACAGTTTACGTTCTTGCTTGAGAACTATTCTCAAGTTCCTGTACCAGTCCAGGAAGTTTGCTCCGTTGAGCTTGTCCTTCTCAAGGACAGATCGCAGGGAGAGAGTATTTGCGTTTGTCGACATGGCAATCTACAACAATAAAATGCAGAAAATTAAATAACATATTCCTTTTTCATTTAATTAGGCCTTTAATTAAATGATTCTCCCACTGAATTATAGAAAATTTATAGAATCAAGTCATAGATGTGGTCAAACCACGCTACAAGATTCTATCTAATTTAACTATAATATAGTGGGACAAGATCCACATCATACTAAGCCTTGAGTTAGCTTTGGCTAAATCGCCCAAGACTTAGTACGATCGGTAGGTAATAATTTACCGATTACATCTCTATGCAACTCTTGTTTATAGGATTAAAATTTACATTTACATAAAAACTTGAGTTAGCTTTGGCTAAATCGCCCAAGTTTTAATATAAATGCGATTTTTATCCTACCTTTCCAACGATTGGAATATGCCTATAGTTAGACTCGATCCGACCGAGTTAACTAGTTTCACTCAATCTGATTGAGTTTGTTCTCACCCAAGCCGTGATAGGCGGGACCAAGATTGTCCCTCCGTACCCTACCAAGATTAAATGTGTTGCTCTGCTTTGGCAGATTCAACAACAACAAATGATCGAGGTAGTGATAGGTATCAAAACTTGGTAGGCATTTACGAGTCGATTTAAATTAGATCTAATCTAATCGAGAAGGGGTGTATCATATACACATAAAGGCTCTAATTATTTTACTCTAGCATGCATCACATACAAGCAAATAATAAAATAATTTAATTTGTGATTGGATCATGGCCCTACTACGATCTTCTCAAGCCAATGAGAAGATCGGACGGTCAACCTAGGGTTTCGCTTCTCCAAGGTTCTCCTTTGACCGCCACGTGTCGTCGGCTCCCTTCATAACTCCATCTTCGGATGGACCATCCATCGTCTTCATTTTGGACATTACAAAATAAGAAAATACAGAAATAAAATAAAGAAGCCGACTCGCAGGTCGCATACACTATACAACACGCACAACCACAAAAATGGTACGCAGACCGTAATATGAATTACAACACATTCCAATCATATTGGGTTTTTATTGGGCCATGATCATCACAAATCCATACATAATTCCAAATTATGTATTTTAAATAAATTTCTATAATTTTTCGACAATTTTCCAATATTATGAGTTACCCTTCCGTAACGGTCCCGCTACACGATTTTCGGGCACGATTGCGGGACAATGCCCCTCGCGGGGTTAGGGGCAGCGCCCCTACTCGTGAAATGAATTTTGCGAGTGTCCCAAAACCACCTTACAGCAACTTAAGCCGCTGTCCCGAAAAATTATAGCGAGATCTTTCCGTTTCGGAAAGTTTTTCTCGATCGGTGAAGCCTACAAGTGTCCGAACACTTGTTGCTTCGACTTTATGAGAAAAATACCCATAAATACTATAAATTTCGAAAAATCACAGAATATTCTTTGTCTGGAAATTTTGTATCTAATACAAAAAAAAAACAAATCTAAACTCGTACAAGGTTCGCACGTGGCTCTGATACCACTGTTGGAAATTCTAGGCCGCAAAAACCGCTTTTTGCGTTGCGGAAACCCCAGAAGTTCGGCCACGGGATCCGTGCGAACATAAAATAAATTACGAGTACGAGTTTCACTACTAAATCTACATTAGATCTACATGATAGAACCATTACCCTTGATGCGTAGCCCTTCGCTTTCCCGCTTGTCCAAAAGCCGCCGGATCTCGTAGAGTATCAAGGCAGACACTCCTCTATATGTATCCACGCGAACAAAATAGATGGATCAAAACCTTAGGTGTGCTAGCACCTTCTCGGTTTCGACAAGAGGAGAAGTAGAGCAAGATCTTCAAAAAGAAAATCTCAAAAGGAAGAAGAAGAGCCACACACAAAAAGGGAACCAAAATCCCTTTTTGTTCACCCTTGGTGGCCGGCCACTTAATGGCCATTAATGGCCATTAAGTGGTCGGCCATAACATGCCATAACCTCCTCCATTTGAATTCAAATTCAAATGGGAGGGGTTACCACTTTGGAAATGATGTGGCATACACATTTAGTCAAAAACCAAGCCAAGTCATCACTTGGTCAATTCAAGGTGAGGTGGTTTTTGGTCAAGTCAAACTTGCCTTTTATGGACTTTCCATATTTAGTCAAGTCAAACATGACTCCATTTCTTCTCCCATGTCAAGTCTAACTTGAAGTGGAACCAAGTCAAGTCAAACTTGATTTGGATTTAGGTCAAGTCAAACTTGCCTTTTATGGACTTTCCATATTTAGTCAAGTCAAACTTGACTTCAATTTTTCTCCATCTATTTGTCCTTTGCGTGTGACCCTATAGGTTCTTGTAACGTTGGCAATGCTAATAAACCTCTTAGAAACATAAGCAATGAGCGGTATCTAGCAACACATCATTGCTACCCAAGTTACAAGAATGTTGAGATCCAACATCACCTTGTGACTAATAATTGTGACTCTCACAATATATGATAATGTCCCTCTATCCTTGATATCTAGATTGACTCAATTGAGGCATAGACCGTGTCATCCTCGAGTCAATCTATATCTTGAACTCCAAGTAGACTCACACTAATCAAGTGAGCTCAATATCTCATATTGACTCACTTGGGCATGGCCATGCACTTTGTGGTCTCACTCTATCAAGAATACGATATCGCTCCCGTCATATAGGAGGGATAGATCCCATCTACATCACTCACATCCCTCTCCATAATTTGTTACATACCCAGTAATCGCCTTTATAGTCCACCCATTTACGGGTGACGTTTGACGAAGCCAAAGTACGCAACTCCTTATGTAGGAATCCATGGTGACTTCAGGTCCAAGGACTAATAGTCATACTAATAGCCACATGAGAAAGTATATGACACTCATATAACGATCCATGATACTTTCTCATGGCGGGTCATTCAATATACATTCTCTAATGCATACCCATGTGTCAACTTGATATCTCTATATCCATGACTTATGAGATCAAGTCATCATGTTGACCTACATGCTAGTCTCTACGTATTAACATTGTCCCTGAATGTTAATACTCGACTAGGAATAATTTAGAGTAGTGTTCTCCATATCATCTCACTATCGATTCAACCAATCGATTGATATAGATAAGAACCTTCTACTCAAGGACATTATTATACTTAGCTAATTGGCACAAATACACGTAAGTATAATAACCATAAAACATGCCTTTATTTATACATAGGAATATGATACAAATTAGTCCATACAATCATTACATGATCGGCTCTAGGGCTCTCACCAACAGCTTGTCCATATTATAGTTGAGCCGGAACTCCTCAAAACTCCTAGTCAGAGACTGGAGTATAATATCGACCTAGGTTTCCCCGTCTATTTGTGCTCCCAGTACCTCAATCTCATTGAGGTGAGCCATCATTTTCAGGAAATGATCCCTAACAGGTGTCCCTTCGACCATAGTAGTCGTCTTCAGGTTTTTCATTGCAACCTGCCTAGCGGCCCGACCCTGGTGCCCGAAGAGCTCCTTGAGGTTTAGCATCATTGCATAAGCAGTGGGCATGGCCTGATGCTGATGTTGTAAAACATTCGACATAGATGCCAGAATGTAGCACCGCGCCATCTCATCTGCCTTGACCCACTTCTTAAAGCGCACCCTCAGCTCTTCACTAGAGTTCTCAGTAGGCCTTTCGGGACATTCCACAAAAAGCACATATTTGTAGTTTTTGGCAGTGAGGACAATGTCCAAGTTTCTTTTCCAGTCTATATAGTTTGGGCCAGTAGGCTTATTTTCCTTAAGTATGGTCTCTAGTGAGTTAAAGGTCATTTTGAAAATCCTGAGAATCACAACAATCACTACTTTAGAATTCGAAAATAAATTGATTCCTCAAAACAATGAATTGTCGAAATCAACCAAGACCTCTAAACATCGAGAAATTCGCATGTCACGATGGTGTGGACGTATTCGAACTTCCACATTCGTAAGAGGAGATTTTTGTTGGGTTCTCCTGGCACCAAAACATAAAACGCAGCGGAAATAAGAACCCTTGAGCGATCCATGCGAAAGAAAACTCGTACGAAGTTCATCTATCTAATAGATCTATCTATAGTGTATACCTTTATAGCGTGCCCTTCGCTTATCGCGCTCCTCCGAGATGCGTCGGATCTCTCGCACGTTCAAGCGTCCGTGCCTCTATTCGTATCCACACGGACGCATCTCTCAACTTCGGGAAGAACTACCTTAGTTGTGCTAGCAACTTGAGGTAGCTCGTAGAACACCAAGAAACCTACAATAGGGTTTCGGCCAAGAAGGAGAAGAGGAAGAAGAGAGGAAGGGAAGAAGGGAATGACAAATCACTTATCATTCAAAATGACTAGACCAACATTTATATTCATCCCATGAATATGAAGAGTCTTTTGTCTCTTTGACTTCCCTTCATTAAAGTCAATAAAGAGCATATCTTTCCATATGACTCTTCACCTTCTCTTCATCCAATGATGAGAGACCTTTCACTTTCCTTCATTAGACACTTTAATGAATTTCCCCATGCAATTCCGACCGGGCCTCTCGGGCTTCCGACTAGCTCTCCCGACCAAGTCTCCTGAGTGTCGAGCTCCCAACCCAGTCTGCCGAGCTCCGACCCAGTCTGCCGAGCTCCCAACCCAGTCTGTCGAGTGCCGAGCTCCTGACTCAGTCTGCCGAGCTCCTAACTCAGTGTGCCGAATGCCGAGCTCTCGACTTATATCTCCCGAGTTCCTAACTCGGACTCAGATCTCCCGAGTTCCCAACTCAGGCTTAGATCAGACTTCCCGAGTTCCCAACTCGGGCTCCCACTCAAATTTCCTGAAGCATCATGTCCCTAGTGTGTGACCCAATAGGTTCTCGTGACGTTGGTAATGCGCCTAAACACCATAGACACATAAGCAATGAGCGGCATCTAGTAATGCATCATTGCTACCCAAATAACAAGAAAAGTCGAGATCCGACGAAACCTCCGTGACTCTGATAATGTATGACCTTGTCCTTCTATCCTTGATATCTAGATTGACCAATGATGCATAGACCATGTCATCCTCAATCAATCTATTGTTTCTTGATCCCCGAGTAGACTCACTCAAACAAATGAGCTCAGTATCTCATATTGACTCATTTGAGCATGGTCATACGTTTCAGTAGTCCTACTCGATCAAGGGGTCCACAGATATCACTCCCGTCATATGGGAGGGATAGATCCCATCTACATCACTCATATCCCTCCGCATAATTCATTACATACCCAGTGATCACCTTTATAGTCCACCCTGTTACGGGTGACGTTTGACGATACTAAAGTACATAACTCCTTATGTAGGGAACCGTAGTGACTTCAGGTCTAAGGACTATTCATACTAATAGTCACATGAGAAAGTTTATGACACTCATATGACAATCTATGAAACTTTCTCATGGCGGGTCAATTTAGTACACATTCTCTAATGTATACTCATGTGTCAATTTGATATCACATATCCATGACTTGTGAGCTCAAGTCATCAATTGACCTACATGCTAGTCTCCATGCATTAATATTGTCCCTGAATATTAATGCTTGACTAGGAATAATTTAGTGTAGTGTTCTCTACATTATCTAACTATCGATTCAACCAATCGATATAATATAGATAAGAACCTACTACACAAGGACATTATTATACTTAGTTATCTTGCACAAAAATACAGTAAGTATAATAATCATGCCTTCAATAATGATAGAATATGATACAAAAAGTCCCTAGTCAATCATCACATAATTGGCCCTAGGGCTCCTACTAATAGTTTTACCCATTAATCTTACTATCTTGTCAACCTAAGTTTTTGACAAGTATGATTAATAGTTGGTTCACTTCGGCCCTGCAAAATAATAGCAGTGACTCCGATGGGGAGGATACTGTTATTCGCATCTAAGTGTTTACCATTACACAACACTAAGAAAAGTATTTCCGATTATGCGCCTTCCGATGGAGAAGTACACATGCTTTTCAATAATTTTCTATAGTCTTTTCCGACCCAATGATCCACACAACAAGCCCATCTGATGGGAAGGAAGGCACTCAGAGCCGACGCGTAGACTTGTTCGCATCACTTATCAGATTGTAATGGAGGCCACGGGACCCTTAGGGTCCCTCTCCAACTTAGTTATTGATTATGAGGAATTTTAACAAGCACGCACACTACAAGCACATAACCAACATAATGAAAAAGAAAATCTTAGCTTTCCAACTTTTCATGGCCTTGGTCTCCAATGCGCCTCCAGTCGTGTCTTCACCTCGTCCGCTCCTCCCATCCTTATGCACAAGCTACCTTGAGGGATCTCTGAGCTGAGATGATTAGCTAATCATTTACATCATTGATCCTATACTCCATGAAGGAGTGTACATAAAATCTAGATCAAATGTAAACAAAAGACTCGGCTAAACACGTGTCGTATTTAATTACAAAAATTAAATACTACCTAGCCTCGTCAACCCCGAGGATTTAATTAATTTACAAAAATAGCACAACCATCACATACATCAATTATTTGGGCATGATAAGTTGGAATCTAATGCCTGCAATACAAAGTTAGCCTACGCACATTCATATATCATCCAGAAAAATTAAATATATGAAAAAGTGCAAAAATTAACCAATCCTAAACACACAAAACCGGAAATCTCAGCTCTGATACCAATTGATGGGTATGGCTTGGCGGGTTTCCCTAGCGAAGACTTGGTCGTCCTTGAGAGACCTCTCTATGTCTATGAATTAAAAATTAATCCGAATGGAGACCCGTATCCCAACGACCATCTCGTCATCGTATCGTTTGGTACGAATTACAACTTGGCCAATCATAAAGATCGTGCCTTGTAATTCTTCTAACCGAACGATCACAGAAGAGACGACGAGTGGATCGTTGGTTCTTGTGTTTATGGTCGGGGTCCAATTAATTAATTATTAAACATGATACATGATCAAAATAATTAACTAATCCACATAAAATGATGAAGCAAAACAATAAGGTACCAAAAGAACAATAGGAACTTAAGGAAAAGATTTATACCTTCTGTTTACCTCGTAGCCTTCTACCTTATCACCCTTCCCTCCCGGACGTCGTGTGGGTGACAAGCTACCGAGAACCGAGATCACGAAGGCACTCCAAAAGAGCTCTTCTTCTTGACCTAGGTGAAACAAGAAACCCTAGCTCTTAGGGTTTACCCGCCGCAAGCCTTTGCTCCCTCTCCCTTGTGCCGCCGGCCAAAACCAGCCACCACAGCCCCGCCGGCCGACAGCAGTCCTCGAGAGGGCAATGAAGAAGAAGATGAAAGGAAGAAAAAGTTTCCATTCACACCCAACACCAGCCGAAACCTCCCTCTCCTCCAACCTTGTGGCACCGCCGCCGCAAGCCTTTGCGCCGCCTCCTTACGGCCGTCGGTGCTTCTTCCCTCGCTGACACACACCAAAAAAGGGAGAAGATACTCCTCCCTTTGTCTAGTGATGATGGCTCACGGTGAGGTTGAGGGAAGAAGAAAAGAGAAGGTGCTCAACCCTTCTCTTTGCAGAGACCTAGGAGAGAGAAAGGGAAGAGAGGAAAGAAAAACTTGAGTTGGATTAATTGGCCTTGGTTTCTTGATCCCATGGGGTTTATATAGGGCTAAGGTAGGGACCAAGAGGAGGAGTTGGATCTTGGCCTGCTAATGGATCTAAAACCAATCCATTAATTAAGATCCATTCCACTAAAGGATCTTAATTGAACTTCCTCATCAACCCCCATATTTTCATATGGGCTCCACATATTATGAGTCATCCATCCCCCCATGTTTAAGATATTGAATGCTCATTGATTAATTTAAATTACTGACAATTTTAATTAATCGACTTCTAGCTCCTTGACTAGTACCATTCAACCTTCTCATCATGTCGAATCGAATCCACCTGTAGGGTTTAACATGATAAACCTTTTGAGCTCATCAAGGGGGCATTATCATCCCGACTCACCAGGACACGGATTCCATCAATAATCAATGGTACACCATATAATTAATATTATTTCTGAACTTATCGGGCCTATTGATTTAACAGAATAAATCTCACCCATTGATAAATCAAAGAAATAATAATTAATTATATGTGCCCATTATTATATCGGGATTTAGGGATTGTACTCCATACTAGATCCGAGATTCAATCCAATTATCAAGTCAGTACAAATTGGATGATCTCTGGTTTTGGTCCTACTCAATGCACACAAAGTACACTAGTGTAATTCTATGGTCAAGACCAACCATATCTAATTATACTACAACCATCCCGATGGTTTGTCCAATTCCATCTCGGCTGTGAGCCTCAACTTATACTAAGCAAAGGCCTGATAACATGATCTTTCGTGTGACACTACACACCATGTTATCTACAATGCAAAGTAAAGGACTTTTATGCATGTGCTAATATAAACAAGCATCTAGTGTTGTTATGATTCTCTTTTCAAAATATATAGATGATTTTATATATAAAAGAAGCAAGTCTTTTAGTATACACATCTAACATCCTCCACCTTCTAGCCGCCGCCGATCACCAAAGGAAGAGCAGAGCCTCTCCTTTTCCCTGTGAACGTCGACCAAGGACCTGTGGAGGAGATGGGGAGGAGAAGAAGGAGAAAACAACTCCTTCTCCCTTGCGCCGGTGACCTAGGAGAGATAGAGAGGGAGAGAAAGTTTAGGATTTTGGTGGTTGTGATTAATTGGATTAATTCTCAAAATTAATTAGCCTCCGTATCATGACTCCTATGGGGTATTTATAGGGCTATGGTAGGGACCATGAGGAGGAGTTGAATCTTGGCCCGCTAATGGATCCAAATCCGATCCATTAATGGAGATTCATTCCACTAAAGGATCTCCATTCAACTTCCTCACCAACCCCCATATTTTCATATGGGCTCCACCTATTATGAGTCATCCATCTCCCCGTGTTTAAGATATCGAATGCCCGATAATTAATTTAAATTACTGACAATTTTAATTAATTATCCTCTTGATCCTTGACTAGTACCACTTAACATTTTCATCATGTCGGACCATAGTCCACTTGCAAGATTTGACATGACGATCCTTTTGAGCCCATCAAGGGGGCATCATCATCCCGACTAACTAGGACATGGATTCCATCAATAATCAATGACACACCATGTAGATAAAATTATTACCCAACTTAACGGGCCTATCGATTTAACAGAAAAGATCTCACCCATTGGTAAATCAAAGTAATAATAATTAAATACATGAGCCCGTTATTATTTCAGGATTTAGAGATCGTACTCTATAATCTAAACCGAGGTCTAATCCAATTTATGAAGTCAGTACAAAATTGGATGATCTCTCTTTTGGTCCTACTCAATGCACACAAAGTGCACTAATGTAATTCTATGGTTAAGACAAACCACACTTAATTACACTACAACCATCCCGATGGTTTGTCCAACTCCATCTCAGTTGTGAGCCTCTTTCTTATACTTCTGCAAGGAATTGATAACATGATCTTCTGTGTGTCACCACGCACCATGTTATCTACAATGCAAAGTATGAGACATTTTGTGCACATACTAATATAAATATACACCGTGTGATTTTGTGATTCTCTTTTAAAATGTAGATGTACTTTAACCAAAAGCAAGGCTTTTAGTATACATCCTAATAGTGGCGACACGACGGGAGGCATATTCAAGAACAAAAGGCCATAATAGTTGGAATTTATTTTTCTTATTTATTGCTTTTTGTTGATATGTTTGTTGTGCTTGCATGGTAAAATTCCTCAATTCTGAATTACTAAGTGGGAGAGGGATTCTAAGAATTCCATGGCCTCTATTACAAATTTGACATGTGATACGAACAAACTTGCGTGTTGGCTCTGAGTGCCTTCCTACATATCGGATGAGTTTGTTTCGCGGATCACTAAGTCGGACATGGTTATAGAAAATTATTGAGGAGCATATAATCTTCCCCATTGGAAGGGACATTATCCTAGATAATTGTCTTAGTATCATGTAATGGTAAACACATAGATGCAAATAATAGTATCCTCCCCATCAGAGTCACTGCTATTATTTGTAGGGTCGAAGTGGAACTAACTATTAATTTTATTTGTCAAAAAGTTAGGTTGACAAGATAATAAAATTAATGGTTAAAACCTCCTCATACAAATGTAGAATTCATATACGTCCACACTATCGTGGCATATGATATTCTCGATATTTTAAGGTATTGGTTAATTTTAAAATTTTATTGTTTGAGGAATCAATAATTTTTAAAATCTAAAGTTTTGATCATTGTGATTCTTAGGATATTTCAAAATGGCTTTCAACCCACTTGCTTTGAATTTAAAAGAAAACATACTTACTGGTCCCAACTACATAGATTGGAAATGGAACATGGACATTGTCTTGACTACTGAGGAGTACAAATTTGTACTCTTTGAGGTCTATTCCCCTAAGCCTAGAGATGATTCTAGTGAACACGAGAAAGAGAGTTATAGGGAGTGGATAAAGGCAGATGAGATAGCGCGGTATTACATTTTAGCTTCCATGTTAAATGTATTGCAACATCAGCATCAGGCTTTCGCTACTGCTTATAACATGATACTCAATTTCAGGGAACTAGAATCGGTCTACTTGGCAATCTTATGCCTTAGTTGTTGAAACATGTTTAGCAGTGTTATCTATTGGTACCTGGTGTGTAGATACAGGAGCCACTAATCATGTCTGCAATTCATTGTAGGGGTTCCAGGAAACCCGACGACGACATGAGGGTGAGATTACTGTCTACATGGGCAATGCTACGGAAGTGGCGGTTATTGCAGTGGGAGACGTCTATTTATCTTTTGAGAAAAATAAATGTTTGGTTTTAAGAAATTGCCTTTATGTACCTTCATTTAGAAAGAATTTTATTTCAGTTTCTAAATTAATAAAGGATGAGTATTTAATTTCTTTTAATGACAGAGTTGTTATAAAAGGGAATAGAGAGATTATCTGTTCAGGTGCGTTGGTTGGCAATTTATACACTCTTGAACCAAAAACTCCCACGATGCAAATAGAAATCAATAACTCATCGTCTAATCAAAACAAGAGAAAAGAACCTTCAAAAATGAACCAAACGTATCTTTGGCATCTAAGACTAGGTCATATTAACCTTAGTAGAATTCAAAGGTTGATAGACGATGGACCTTTGAGTACATTGGTGTTGGAAGACTTGCCAACATGTGAATCATGCTTGGAAGGAAAAATGACCAAAAGGTCTTTCAAGGCCAAGGGGTATAGAGCCAAAGATGTGTTGAAATTTGTTCATTCTGATTTGTGTGGTCCTATGTCTAACCAAGCTAAAGGTGGCTTTGAATATTTTGTCTCTTTTATAGATGATTATTCAAGGTATGGAAACATTTACTTGATGCACCGTAAGTCTGAATGCTTTGACAGGTTCAAAGAATTCAAGGCTGATGTGGAGAAGCATCAAGGTAAAACTATCAAGACACTACGATCTGATCGTGGTGACGAGTACCTCTTGGGAGAGTTTAGGAATTACTTATCAGAGGTTTAGATTCATTCCCAATCGTTCGCACCTGGTCCACCCCAGCAGAACTGTGTGGCGGAGGAAAGGAATAGGATTCTTATGGAGATGGTTAGTGTTAAGATGTATACTAAAAGTCTTGCTTTATATAGACATCTATTTTTTGAAATGAGAATCATATGATCACTGTTTGCATATTTATATTAGTTATGTGCATATTATCTAATACCTTACATTGTAGATAACATGGCGTGTGGTGTCATAAAAAAGATCATGTTATCAATCCCTTGTAAAGTATAAGTAGAGGTTTACAACCAAGATGGATTTGGACAAACCATCGGGATGGTTGTAGTGTAATTTAGTGTTGGTTTATCTTGACCATAGAATTACACTAGTGCACTTTGTGTGTATTGAGCAGGACCGATATAGAGATTATTCAATTTATACTAACTTTATAATTGAATTATACCTCAGTTATTATGGAGTACCTGCTCTAATCCCAATATAATAACGGTCATATGTACTTAATATTTATTTTTTTGATTTACCAATGGGTGAGATTTATTCTGTTAAATCGATAGGCCCGGTAAGTTAGAAAATAATATTATTTACATGGTGTGTCATTGATTATAGAAGAAAATCGTGTCCTAATGAGTCGGGTTGATGATGTCTCCTTGAGGAGCTAATAAAGTCATCATGTTAAATCCTGCAGGTGGACTTGGTCCGACATGATGATAAGGTTGAGTGGTACTACTCAAGGAGTTAGATATTAATTAATTAAATTGTTAGTAATTTAATTAATTAACGGACATTCGATATCTTAAACATAGGGAGTTCTTGTACTCATAATAGGTGGAGCTCATATTTAAATATGGGGGTTGGTGAGGTAGATCAATGAGGATCCTTTTGTGGAATGGATCTTCATTAATGGATCGGGCCTTGATCCATTAGGTGGACAAGACCCAACTCCTCCTCATGGTCCCTATTGTAGCCCTATATATACACATGGAGTCATGAGACCAAGGCATCCAATTGATTATCCAACCCTAATCCTCTTCTCTTCCTCTCTCTCTCCCTTCTCTCTCCTAGGGCACGCTGGCGGTGGAAGAAAGGAGAAGGAAGTTTACTTCCTTTTTTCTTCCTCTTCTCTTCTCCTCTTCTCATCCTTTTGGTGGCCAATGACTACTAGATAAAGGAAGTGGTCTTCTCTTCCTTTTGTGGTGGGCAGCGAGAAGAAGGGAAGGAGCACATGCTAGCACAAGGAGGTAGGTGGGTCTCTTCCTTGGTGGTGCTGGACGCCTCACGTTTGGAAGAAGGGGAGAGGAGCTTTGTTCTTCCTTGTGTGCTTGGTGCCCCGAGATAGGAAGACTAGGAGGAGGCCGGTTAGGGTTTGTATGAACTCTTCTCCTTTATCTTCTTCTTCTACCTTGAGGAGGTCGGCGGCAATCCTAGAGCCTAGGGTGCTTGGCGCAAGGAAGAGGGAAGAAAAGGAGGTGTTTCTTGTGCCTTGGTGACTTTGGTTCTTGATAGATCGTTGTCCACACGATGTCCAAGAAGGGTGGGGTCATACAGTAGAAGATTGTGAGGTAAACGAGAGGTATATCTTCTTTTATGGTTCCTTGATCTTGTTTGATTATTGTTTAATCAATTATCATTTCATGTTGATTATTATTCATTATTTTATGTTGATAATAATCTTGGACCCCGATGATCAACACAAAAATCGGTGATCCACTCATCGTCTATTCCGCGACTAATCGGTTGGATGAGATTGATCGCTAGAATAACACGTTTGTTTAAGTGGTCGCTCGAATCAGTTAGCACGATGATGAGACGGTAGTTTGGGAAATAGGTCTCCATTCGGATTGAAAAATTTTAATCCGTGGACATAGAGAGGTTTCCCATGCGCGACCCAGAAACTCCTCCTCGGAACCCAACAGTTAGATCGATGATGAGTTACTCTGAGTTGCCAGATTCGTTCTAGGGATATGTTCTGGAAACAGCAGTGTATATTCTGAACTTGGTACTATCTAAATCAGTACCCTCTACTCCCATAGAATTATGGACTGGGCAAAAGCTTAGTCTGAGACGTATTCAGATTTGGGGTAGTCCAGCACATGTGCTGAAGGGAGATGCTGAAAAGTTGGAATCTCGTACAGAAGTAGTACGCTTGTTCGTAGGCTATCCTAGAGGAACGAAAGGTGGTTTGTTCTATAGTCCTAAAGATCAGAGGGTGATCATTATCATGAATGCTCGATTTTTAGAGGAAGACTATGTGATGAACCACAAGCCCATGAGTAGGATTCTTCTTGAGGAATTGAGAAGGGAAGTTCCAACTTCAGTACCAACAGTACAGGAGGACATACCACAAGTGACTGCACCGCGTATCATAGAGGATACACAAGCAGTATCTCATCGTAGTGGGAGGGTTGTTAGATAACCTGATAGATTCATGTTCTTGGGAGAGTCTTCGGACTTAGCCCGTGGCGAACATGAACCTGATCCCTACACATATGATGAGGCACTCCAAGATAAAGATGCAGTATCTTGGCAAAGAGCAATGAATTCTGAGATAGAATCTATGGATTCTAATTAGGTTTGGGAACTAGTAGAACCACCCAATGGTTTAAATCTATTGGATGCATGTGGATCTACAAGAGAAAGAGAGGATCAGATGGGAAGGTAGAGACCTTCAAAGCAAGGCTAGTTACGAAAGGGTATACTCAGAAAGAGGGTATCGATTATAAGGAGACCTTTTTGCCGATAGCCAAGCTTAAGTCGAACCAGATTCTCTTATCTATTGTCACTCATATAGATTATGAGGTTTGGCAGATGAATGTCAAGACAGCATTCCTTAACGGACGTCTTGAGGAAAACATCTATATGAAGTAACCAGAGGGATTCATTGAAAAGGGCAAAGAGCATCTTGTGTGTAAGCTTAATCGGTCCATTTATGGATTGAAGCAAGCTTCATGATCTTGGAACATCCGGTTTGATGAGGTAATCCAGTCATATGGATTTATTCGAAGTCCAGATGAGTCTTGTGTATACAAGAGATGTGATGGAAACGTAGTGGTATTTCTTGTACTATATGTAGATGACATTTTGCTCATTAGCAACAATGTCAAAGTGTTATCAGACATAAGAGTATGGTCAGCTAAACAGTTTGATATGAAGGACTTGGGAGAAGCAGGACACATCCTTGGGATCAAAGTTATAAGGGATCGCAAGAAAAGGATGTTGTGCTTATCTCAAGATTCATACATAGACACTGTCCTAGCTCGTTTTAGCATGCAAAACTCCAAGAAAGGTTTTCTACCTTTTCGGCATGAAGTACTTTTATCTAAGGAGATGTGTCCTAAAACATCAAAGGTGATAGAGGAGATGAAGGCGGTTCCTTATGCCTCGACTGTAGGAAACCTCATGTATGCTATGCTGTGTACGAGACCGAATATTTGTATTGTCGTGGGCAATGTTAGCAGATATCAGAGTAATCCAGGATAGGGACATTGGACTGCGCTAAAGCATATATTGAAGTACCTAAGAAAGACTAGGGATTATATGCTAGTTTACCAGGCAGATCAATTACTCCCTGTAGGTTTCACGGAATCTGATTTCCAATCAGATAGGGATAAAAGTGTTGGTTGGGGTATGGCTGGGCATGGCTTGGCAGGTTTCCTAAGCGAGCACGGAGTTGTTCATGAGAGACCTTTCCATGTCTACGGAGTAAAGATTTAATCCGAATGGAGACCGATCTCCCAAACGACTGTCTCGTCGTCGTACTAATTAGTTCGAGTTACAACTTAGCCAAGCTCAAAGTTCGAGCCTTGTAACTCGCCTAACCAATTAGTCGCGGAAAAGACGACGAGCGGATCGCCGGCTTTTGTGTTTATTATCGGGGCCCATGACATAATTAATTATCAACATTAATTAACAAATGATTAAAACATGATAATTAACTAAAAACACACATGCAAAAATAGAAAAACAAACGAGTCGTAGGACAGGTATACCTCTCATTACCTCATGATCTTTTATCGTATGACCCTCCCCACTTGGACATCGTGTGGGCGATGTTCTACCAAGACTCGGAGCCACCAAGGCCTTCCAATATCACCGTTTTCTTCCCTCTTCCACGCACCAACAAAACCCTAAGCCCTAGGGTTTTCCGCCGGTCACCACCTCCATCCTCTCCTTGCGCCTCCAGCCACCACCAAGCTCGAGGATCGCCGGCCACAAGAAGTTGAGGTGGAGAAGACTAGGAAGATGAAGAAGTGAAAGAGGAAGAGAAAAAACCTCTTCTTCTTCCAACACAATCCCACCGCTGGCCCTCCTCCTTCTTCCTCACCGCTGGCACCGCAAGAAGCCACTCCCTACCGCCGGCAAGCCCTTCTCTATCCCTTGGATGAACTCGCGCAAGGGAGGAAGAAGTGAGGAAGAGAACTAGAAGAAGAACAAGCTTCTTCAATCCCTTTCGTGAGTCTCTTCCTCCTCCTCCACCGGCGCTGAGCACCTCAAAGGAAAAGGACCACCCTCTCCAATCGCCAGCCACCCTTCCTCCTTACTGCTGTCGCGCGCCACGAAGGAGGAAATAGCTCCTCCTTGATTTGTGTTTTCCGGCCACCAGCTAGAGAGGGAGAGAAGGGAAGAGGTGGAAGAAAACCTAAGGATTTCTCCTCCATGCCGTGACCTAGGGGAGAGAAGGGAGAGAGAGAAGGAGAGGAGAGGTTTTTAGGGTTTTCATTGATGATTAATTCGCCTTAGTTTCATGACTCCTATGGGGTATTTATAGGGCTACAATAGGGACCATGAGGAGGAGTTGGGTCCTGACCTACTAATGGATCCAAACCCGATCCATTAATGAAGAACCATTCCACTAAATGTTCTTCATTGAACTACCTCACCAACCCCCATATATACATATGGGCTTCACCTATTATAAGTATAATTTCTCCCCGTGTTTATGATATTGAATGCCCGTTGATTAATTTAAATTACTAACAATTTTAATTAATCAACCACTAACTCCTTGACTAGTACCACTCAATCTTATCATCATTTTGGACCAAGTCCACTTGCAAGATTTAACATGATGATCCTTATGAGCTTATCAAGGGGGCATCATCATCCCGACTCACCAGGACACGGATTCCGTCTATAATCAACGGCACACCATGTAAATATTATTATTTCCCAACATAACAGGCCTATCGATTTAGCAGAATAAATCTCGCTCATTAGTAAATTAAAGAAATAACTACTAAGTACATGTGCCCGTTATTATATCGAGATTCAGAGCATGTACTCCATAATAAAACTGAGGTCTGATCCAATTATAAAGTCAATATAAATTGGATCACCTCTATGTTGGTCCTGCTCAATGCACACAAAGTGCACTAGTGTAATTCTATGGTCAAGATAAACCACACCAAATTACACTACAACCATCCCGATGGTTTGTCCAACTCTATCTCGGTTGTGAGCATCTACTTATACTCTGCAAGGGGCTGATAACATGATCTTCTGTGTGTCAACATGTACCATGTTATCTACAATGCAAAGTATCAAACAATTATGCATATACTAATATAAGCATGCATCAATGATTTTGTGATTCTTTTTCAAAATGTAGATGTCTTGTACAAAAGCAAGGCTTTTAGTATACATCCTAACAATCTCCCACTTATACTAAAAGACTCTGCTGTCCTTAAAATGTCATACATCTGACTCCCTGATCCTCCACATGCCTAAAAGCTCTCGCTATCAAGGCCTCAATGAAATGATCTCCCAGGTTGTCCTCTGATGTAATCTAGGCAACAACAGCTTTTCCTAACTTGGGTGGTACTTGGGCTCATGTGTTTACTCGCCTTATGGACTCGTGGTTCCTTTGGGTTTGCAACTGCACCATTATTATCGCAACAAATTGTGATAGCTCTAGGCAAATCAGGAAGTACATCTATGTCCATCTTGAGGTTCCTGAACCATATAGCTTCCTTTGGCGCCTCTGAGGCTGCCACATACTCAGCTTCCATGGTGGAGTCCGTCATACATCCACTACTTGACACTCCTCCTTCCTATGGTTCCACCTCCTAAAGTAAACACAAAACACTGAGGAATACTTAATTTGTCCCTTTCCGATTGGAAATCTGAATCTGTATAACCCACAGGAAATAATTGGTCTACCCGGTAAACTAACATATAATCTTAGTCCTTCTCAGGCACTAATATATGCTTACCGTAGTTCAATTTTCCTAAATTGTGTTACTCTAATATCTGTCAACCATGCCCATAGCAAAGTAGATATCCAATCTTGTTTATAGCATACATGAGGCTTCCTATAGCCAATGCATAAGGAACAACCTTTATCTCCTCTATCTCCGTTGATATTTTAGGACACATCTACTTAGATAGAGGTACTCCATGCCTGAAAGGTGTAAAACCTTTCTTGGAGTCTTCTATGCTAAAAACGAGCTAGGACAGTGTCTATGTATGAAGCTTGGGATAAGCATAACATCTTTTTCTGGCGACCCCTTAGAACTTTGATCCCAAGGATGTGTTCCACTTTTCCCAAGTCCTTCATATCAAACTGCTTGGACAACCATACCCTTACGTCTAATAATACTTTGTTATTATCACCAATCAACAAACTATTATCTATGTATAGTACAAGAATACAACTATGTTTCCGTCACATTGCTTATATACATAAATCTCATCCGTTCTTTGAACAAATCCATATGACAGGATTACCTCATCAAAGCGGATGTTCCTCGTCATAGGTCCAGGGATCTTGATTCATGGTCATCAGGAACCAAGTCCAAAGACTCTCTCAAGAACATGAATCCTTCAGGTTGACTAACAACTCTCCCACTACGAAGATGTACCACCTATGTATCTTCTGTGACACGCGGTGCAGTGACTTGTGGTATATCCTCTTGTACAGTTAGTACTAAGGTCAGAATGTCCCCTCTTTATTCCTCAAGAATAATTTTACTCATGGGCTTGTGGTTCATCTCATAGTCCTTCACAAAGAGTCTGGTAATTGTACTAACGATTACCCTCCCAACCTCAGGACTATAGAACCACCTTTTGTTCCCCTAGGATGACCTACGAACAAGTGCACTTCTATACGAGATTCCAACTTATCAGTATCTCCCTTCAGCACATATGTTGGACTACCCCAAATCCGAATATGTCTTATACTAGAGTTTCGCTCAGTCCACATTTTTATGGGAGTAGAGGGTACTGACCTAGATGGTATCAAGTATGTACGCTGCCGTTTCCAGAGCATGTCCCCAGGATGAATCCGACAACTCGGAGTAGCTCATCATTAACCTAACCATTTCTATAAGAGCCCTATTCCTTCGCACTGCTGCACCTTTCTCTTGGGGTGTACTGATAACTGCTTTTGTCGTGTTACGGTTTCAAATACAATTTAAGTACCGAATTCCTCTAAACTAATGTAGCATAGAGTAACTCGAGTCGTCTCCCAACGAATGTAGTTAATGCATGATAATTCTCATGGTTGAATCTTATTGCTTTTGGGTTTTTGGATATGAAATTGGGTTTTGGATTTGAGAACTATGACTATGAAAAGAAATGACAAAGCAGGTATGAAATCTAATTCTAATAAAGAAAAGACAAGACAGGTAATGAAATCTAAATTAACCGAACTAGAATTGCAGAAAAGAAAAGGCAATGTGAAAGAAACATTTAAGAAATAAGCATCAATGAAACCTAGGCATGGAAGAAAACCTATAGCATGAAGGAAATCTAATCTGACCTAACTCAATTACATCTAAATGAAGATATGAAACTTAAAGCAGTGAAAGAGCAATTCAAAACAAGAATTAATCAACTAAGAAACATCACAACTGACAGTAATCATTCTAAGAGGCATTTAACCAAACAACATATGAGCATGAATTAAAATGACAAAGATACATGCCATTTGAAAATTCGAGTAATCAACTTGATACAAACAATCAACTATCAATACAACCAACAACTGAACCAAATCTAAACACACAAATTGACCCAAGAATCAGTGCTGTGAAGAGGTCAACTGCTGCCAATTGAGTTCTGCCGACTGATTGAAGGTTGGTTGCTGGATCTATTGATGTAAAGAAGAAGGTGCTGCCGAATCTTGCTAAAGAAGAACTGAGAAGAAGTGCCGGAAGAAGAAGATGAACTGCTGGAATCTCGGCCTGCTGAAGAAAAAACAAAGAAGAAAATAAAGCTGTGAAGAAAACTGCTGTAAACAAAAATGCTGTAAAGGAACGGATCGGCGGTGGAAGAAGATGGATGTAGATGGCCGACTACGTTCGGCTAGAGCTCGGAACCCCCAAAGCCCTAGCTTGAGGTCACCGGCTGTGGTGATGGAGAGGAAGTCGTCAGCTATGGTGGAAGGCGGATGGAGTCGCCTAGAGCTCGGAACCCCCAAAGCCCTAGCTTCGTCCGGTGGCGTGCGGTGAAGGAAGATGGATGGCGTCTCTCCGAACCCCGAAAGAGAACATTTTCTCTCTACTCTCCGAACCCCGAAAGAGAAGAGGTGGATGTGGATCGTTGAGACGAGAACCCCTCGTCTCAGTTGATCGGAGACAAAGCCCAAACTATGTGTCACAAATGTGGGCCTCAAATTTAGATATGAATGAAATGCTGGAAACCCTTTTTACAATCAAAAGTATGAAAATGTAATACAGGGGCCACAGGTCGTATTTTTCTCGGGGCTAGTTGACGTTGTTTGATTCGCGCTTGTATTTAGGTGTCGTTTGTGTTTTCGGGTTTCAACTTAAATCGGGGATTGGTTTGCAATTAAAATGAATGAAAGCACCAAGACAAGGGAGAAACTTAACCAAGCAATTGTAAATCAAGTAATGACAATTCATGGACTCAAACAATGGAAAATCTCATCAAGGCATTTACACAATTTTGGCAACTGTTTTCTGATTTCAAACACAAAATGAAATGCTATGCAATAAAGTAAAGGCAGTGATGGGAGTTTTTGGAAATAACAAACTTAACACAATTAATAGCATGCAAAATTAGAACTCAATCAAACAAATGCAACTCAACTAACTAAAGTGTTTTTGGAACCCAACCACTGCCAACAAAATTCAGATATTAGTCTGTGCAAGCTTATTGATTCCAAACATAATCATATGCCACAAAAGCAAGCTAAATTCGGATGCAATTGGATCCAAGGCAGTTGGCACACAAAATGAAATCCTTGTGCCAAAAACTAACACCAACATTATGAAATAAGTAAACTTTCGGCTCCAATTCTTAAGCTGATTGGTTCAATTGGTACACAAGGCTTTTGGGGAAGAACTAAGCAAGTCTAAGGCAAGGAATTGAAACTGAAATCAGACTTGAAAAACACAAATTCAGAAACTAAATAGCTGAGATTTCAGATTGCAGAATTGAAACTTAATTTCAGAATTTCAGCATATGGATTGGGAGCAAAACACAAACAAACTCAGATTGATTCACTAATCGAAAAACCAGACAAACTAAGCTGAAATGTCTAGTGTTTACCTAACAAAAATTCTCCAAACAGCAGCTAGAAATTTCAAAACAGGATTGGGTTTTGCAGAATATAATGGCACGTAAGCTATGGAATTGGCTAGCAAGAAATGGAATTGGAACCTAGCTTAATTTGAGTGCTATTTTGACTAAACCTACTATCTATCTAATGCTAGAGCAGGAATTTACAGCTAAGAACTCAGAAAACAATTCAGAAATAGGGAATCTGAGACAATTACAGAAACGGAAAGGAAAAATCAGAATTAAACTTGGCACGCTATTGAAATTGGCACGCAACAATCTAAGCTACAATTAAACTGCAATTTAACTCAATCTATCATTAAACAAGTTCCTAACTTACTGAACTTGAAGATTAAAAACATAATTAAGCTAAACAATTCAGTAACATAGAACTAAGTTGCTGTACGAAACTGCCAAAAACAGAATAAGTGCAGAAATAGGATTACAGCTACGAAAACATGAAATTAACTACATAAAACTAATCCTCAACTCTCCCTGAGCTCAAGATCTTCTTGGTCGTCAAGCAAGAGCCGGCCTCGAACCCGCAAGCATAGCAAATCGATTGGAAAACGGCTCAGTGGTCGAATCTGCTCAAACTACACACGGCTGAAAAATTCCAGTCCAATCTCTTCTCTCTCAATGGATGGGCTGCGATGATGATCTGAGACTCATCTGAGCTCACCTGAGAACCCCTACAAGCAGCTCAGATGGTCGGAAATGGTTTGTGGACGAGATTCGAGTGATTGGTTAGCAGAGGTGCCGAAACCCTCAAACACACTCTGCCCGGGTGAAGCTGGAGCTGAATTCTCCACCAAATCGATCTTCAGTGATCCAGATGATGAACCGAGGTCAAGATTGAGGTGGTCGCGCCTCCTTGGATGAGAAACTAGCAAGCAAAACGAAGAGAAAACGAAAAACTCCTGTTGCGGCGAAGACACGACGAAGAACAGCTGCTGCAAAAATTTCCTTAAGTAATTAGAATTGGACGGCTCAGATTGATTGGAGGAGATCCAACAGCTGATCTTGCTCTGATTGGAGCCAAACTTTTATGATGATGATCTGGGGTCAGGATCTGCCTTGTGGTAGCTCGGATCCTCCAGATATGCAACGGATGGTCCAGATCAACTCTATCTGTGAATGGACGCTCTAGAGCCCTCCTTGCTTGATCCAACGGTTGATTTAGCTCTAATTGGGATGAAACCTTCAGATCTTGATCATAGAGCTTGATCAACCCTAACCCTAGCTCGGATTGCTTCAGATCGTCCCGGATGGCTCAGATCTAGCCGCTCTTGAATCGGACGGCCCGGATTAATTGTAGGCTTGATAATTCGATCCGGTTCACATCCGACTCAGGTTTGACCCAATATGCCCTAGGTCCAGGATCCTTTGATGCCTACAAAAATATATCAGAAAATTAGTGGCCAAATAATCCAAAAATTGTGTAATTTTGCAATTAAGTCCAAAATAAGATAAAGTTCCAAAACCTAGGGTAAAATCATAATTAAGCAATAAAAACATGGGTCAAACATGGATTTTAGCAATTAAAATAATCAATAAAATGGTGCTTATCAACTCCCCCACACTTAACCTTGAGCGTCTCGCGAAACAACTAAATATGTATCCCTTAGGCTCTCTTAAGCATAATTAGAAACAAATAAAAAGAAATTACCTAGGGTTGTCAATTCTCATAAATCTAAGCTCTATGGATTAGTATCTTGTCCTTAAATCAACAACTTAGCCTTTTCATCCATCATGAATCATTGAGATGAATTTAACTCACTAGCCTTTCAAGGAAAAATTTGGTGGCTCTCTTCTTAAGTTCTAACTTGATAATGGAAGTGGAGCTCACTCAAACACACATGCTTCTTGCACTACCATATGCTTGCTTATTATCTAATCTCTACCATTAATCATGAATAGGATCAACATCTACAAAAACAAATGAAAACATGGAAAATGATAAAGAAATGGAGTAAAAATCAAGGAAATGGAAAATGGATGGAGTGGGAGACTTGGTTGCTCAAAAATATTTCCAATGTGTTTTGCCCCATCTTAACAGTCCTCTAATGATATCAAAAGTATGGTGGAGTGAAACTTGAATAAATTTCTTTGATTTGGATGAAAAACCCTTCCTTGGTCTAATGTGCCAAGTTTGCCAATTTTTGTGCCAACCTTGCTTCTTTCACTCTTTTCTCAGATTTTTTCTCTTTCTTTCTCTCTAGTGAATTCAGAATGTAGTAATGCAAGGCTTGGACTCGGATGAGAAAAAAATCTTCACTAATTTATGGTGCCAAAACTCAAGTTGGATGCCACTTGTTTCTTTGTCTTTTCTTCCTTCTTTTCTGATTTTCTTTTTTCCTTTTCTTCTCCTTCTGTTTCAAGTTCAGCATCCACGGCAGATCTTTCAGAATCAAGAATCTGATTTCTCACACAATTTCAGTTTCAAGTTGATACAAAACAAGTTTTTATGGTATCACAATTTAAATCCTTCTTGTATTTCAATTCTGAATTTTTCCAATACATGTTCAGCAACACTCTTTCAATAGAATTCATCAGTCTTGCAGCTATCTTCGAACTCAGCTTGTAACATTGGGCAAGATTTTGTCAGCTTCTCAGATTTCATTTTTCAGTTTGTAATGCAGCTCAGTTTTAGCTTCTGCACAGCTTTTTCTCAGCTTCTTTCAGCCTTTGGTCAGCCCTTTTAAATTCTATTTTTGATCTGAAAATTCCTGCTCAGATTCTCCTTGAACTCAGCTTCAATCGAATTTGGTTTGTATCATTCAGTAGCTCTCAGATGTAGCACTTGGCAGCAACAAATCCAATGTAGTTCAGACTTCTTTCTCAGCTGCAACAAAAGTTCCTTTTACAGTGGCACAGATTTTTCCTGCATTTCCTGCTTCAGCTCCTAGCTCAGCTTCCATTCAGATTTGTTCATCTTTAGTTTAGTTACTAATCTATGCAGGTCCCACTCAGAATTACGAATCTAGTAAGGCTGCAGTCCCAAAATAATTTCAAACAACTCATTGCTTCTCAGCAATTTAATTTGGCCGGAATTTTTAGCATTAGTTCAGATTTGGTTCAGCTTCACATTCCAATCTGCTTCTTCCAAATCAACTCCACCACAATCCTTCAATCAATTTAGAACCTAGCAGCTTACTCCCTTTTCAGTTTATATCATCTCAGCAACTCAAAATCGAAATTTCATCAGCTTTTTCTCAGCTTCACTTAACTGCCCAGATTTTTCTTTCCTTTATGTTCTGAGTTCTTCAGTTTCTTTCATTTGTAAGCTGCTCCCTTTTAAGGTTGAATTCAGCTACACATTGCTGGATTAGGAAGCAGGAATTCAGCTAGAAGTTGGTACAAAACTTCCTTGTATGTATGGTAAACAATTTCTGCCCAGATTTCTGCATTTAGACTTGGAACATATTTCTTATGTTGTTTTCTCAGATCTGTTCATCTCCAATTCAGTTTCACAAATAGTCTTTCAATGATTCAAAACAGCTCCAAGTTGATTTGTTCAGCTTTCTCCAGCAAGGGCAGCTGCGTTTAATGCTTCTATCAAAGTGGCCGAATAGCTTCATAGCATCAAGAAAACATACTTTTCCTCTCTTTTGACATGGCATAGATTTTTAAATTTATCCATTGATTACCACTTGAATCTTCAAAGTGTAGTAAAGAATCTAAATCTCCAATTGCTTCCACCTCTCTTGCTCATTCTTGGCACCAAACTCACTCACTTGGCACATGCAATTTTTTTTTCGAAATGATGATGCTCCTTGATAAAAATTGCTTCCCTATCACTAGTCACTCCCCCACACTTAATTCTTTGTCCGTCTCGGGCAAAATAGTATTAGAAACATATCAAACAACAAGTCCAAAGAAAAGTGAGGGTAAGAGTAAGAAATAAGTAGAGAAAAATGGAATGAACATGATTTTTTGTCTAAAATGGATATAGAAAGGTAAACAAAGTGATTAGCTTCTATAGATGTGATCCAATCATTGAAATATAGTTTTGAAAGAACTTAAGCAAGTTCTAGAGTACGATAACATGTATGTGTCACAAATATAAGGCTAATTCTCACTAAGTAAAAATAATCCATCTCAAGTCCTCAATCAAGAATTTAAAACAAAGTAGTACTCAAGCATCCAAGATTTCATCCATTAGCTCAAATCCTAAGTTTTAACAACCAAATTTAACTTATTTTCAAAGAGATTCTAAAATGCTATGGAAGAACCTAGAGGGATACATTTATTCCTAGTCATGTAAGAAAAAGTGCTAAAAGAAAAGACATGGTATTTTACAATGTCTATTTATTCAATTTACTCTAGAAAACATAAAAGTGAAAAATGTGATAAAAGAAAATGCAAGAAAGAAAAAAATTCTCCCCTTTATTTCTGGTGGACGGAGTCGATCCAGAAGAAGCCTCCATCTTGGTAGTGGAGGAGTCTAGGTGGCTGGGAGAATTAAGACTCCCCCACACTTGAACTTTTCAAAAATTTGCTCCGGTGGCCGAAGGCGATTCAGGTTCAAGAGCAATTGAAGGACTGGAGTGCTTCGAATTAAAGTAAAATAATCTCCTCCTTCTTTATGCCTTTCAGAAGTCCTTCCAGGAGGCTGAAGTCTGTTCAGTTGGAGCACCCACTCCTGGAGTCTTCTGGACCCTGCAAAACAAAGTAATACCTCTCTCAAGCGTTCAGGGTCAGAAAGAAATGATATAAATTCAGTCTCTGCATGAAATGAATCCAAAACTGCATCATATTCAATTAAATCAAATTCTGGTACCTCAATAAAATTTTCAAAATCATTTCCTACAAAATTTTCATCCAAATACTCATCACAAATAAAGAAATCAATTTCTGGCTCATCAATAGAAATTTCACAATTATTTTCAATCAAGGGTGTATCAAGCAATGTATCACAGCCAATCAAATCAATCTCAGATATCTCCAAAAGTTTTTCACATTCAACCTCAGCATATGATATAGCAAGAGATTCATCAAAATAAATAACATCAATTTCAGGCTCTTCTAAAAAATTTTCACTATCCATATCCACAAAAGATGTATCTAAAGATTCATCATAACAAACTACATCAATTATGGGTGCCTCTAAAATCATTTCGCTATCCATATTTACAAGAGATGTATCAAGTAAAGCAGTACGATCAATGAAATCAATGTGTGGTACCTCTATTGGATTTTCACAAACAATCTCTACACAAGGTATATCAATAAATTCATCAGAGTCAATAGAATCATCCCTAGGTACCTCACTGAATTTTTCTGAAGAACGAGGAGAAATACTTACCTGAGCGTGCTGGATAATACCTGAAGGTTCTATAATAGTAGATGTATCTGTGGTCTCCTCCTGGTCATGTTCATGCTCCTCTTCAGCCTCAGGCTCTGGTGGACAATCAACTGGTGATCCTTGGGTGCTTGCTTCCACCATGCAAGTCCCTACACTTTCTGGTTCGTTCTCTAAGTCTTGTGGTGGTCCCTGGGGCTTAGTGCAATCCCCTACACCTATGGAATCATCTCCTCTGCATGCTTCTCCTGTAATATCTGCAACAACAGTGTCAGAAAAATTAGGACCATCAATAATGCTATCATCAGAAAATAAAAGTCTAGAATGGTCCTGTGAAGCTTCAATTTCTTCTTCTGGAGCTGAAAAATTTGGAATTGGATTTTGAATAGGAGTCTCCGGAGGAATGCATGCTATAGGTGCCCAGACTTTAATGTATTCTTCTTCTTCTTCTTCTACCAAAATTCTAAGATCACTTGAAGAAGGACTTGGCCATGCACTAGGGTCACCTTGAACTGATATAAAACCAACTCCGGGGCTCTCAGAATTAAAAGCAGCTTGAGAAGATAATTGTTCTGCTCTTTGGGCTTTTATCTGATTCAATTTATCTTGTATGTTTTGAAACCATTGTTGTTGTTGTTCTTGTTGTTGTTGGATTTGTTGACACATCTCCATCATCCTTTGGTGTAGAGCCTCATCCCAATCAGGATCATCAAAACCTCCTTGGTTAGTGTGGAACCCCTGTTGGTCTTGAAATGAAAAATAGGGCTGCTGAAGTCCAGGAGGAGGCTGTGCATGCTGAAATGGAAACTGTTGGGGTTGCTCAAATGGATGAAATGACTGATTAAATTGCTGAATATTTGGTTCACAAGTTGGTGGAGATGGCTGAAAACTGTAGCCCTGAAATTCTTGTATCTGAGGTTGAATTTGTTGTGGTGAACACTCAAATTGAGGTGGGGGCTGTTGGTACTGATTTTGGTGCTGAATTTGTTGAGGATATGGCTGGAAATTGCTTTGGAAATTTGATGGACCTTGCTGAAAACTATTCCCCGGAAAACCTTGATATGGACCTTGCTGAAAACTGTGATAGGGCTGCTGAAAACTCTGATCGGACTGCTGAAAACTCTGAAACTGCTGCCCATTCTGAAAATTCTGGAAAATTGGTTGAATTGGCTGAAAATTCGGCTGAGTTTGTTGGAATTGCGGTTGAAATGGTTGAGGTGGCTGAAATTGTTGTAGTTGCTGAATTTGAGGCTGACAAAACTGATTTGGTTGCTCAAAAACTGAAAATTGGGGCTGCCCATTCTGAAAATTCTGATTTGGTTGAAAATTTTGAAATGATGGTTGATCTTGTGGCTGAAATTGAAAGTTTGGTTGCTGAAATTGCTGGAGAGGCTGAAATTGTGGCTGAGGTAGCTTCTGGTAAGTAGATGACTGAGCTTTCCATTTTTGTTGGTAGTCCAACTCCTTTAACACATTTCATAACTCCTCCAATGTCTTTTCTATCTCTTTTGACCCCATTTTGAATTTTGCAACCCTGTCACAAAACAAACAAGAAAAATGACAGCAACCGTATACAAATGATAAAGCAACAGAAAATAGAACCCAATGATATGTCAAAAAGTATACAAGCAAAAATCAAACAAATCAACTAGTTGCTTCCCCGGCAACGGCGCCAAAAATTTGACGAAGCCCAAACTATGTGTCACAAATGTGGGCCTCAAATTTAGATATGAATGAAATGCTGGAAACCCTTTTTACAATCAAAAGTATGAAAATGTAATACAGGGGCCACAGGTCGTATTTTTCTCGGGGCTAGTTGACGTTGTTTGATTCGCGCTTGTATTTAGGTGTCGTTTGTGTTTTCGGGTTTCAACTTAAATCGGGGATTGGTTTGCAATTAAAATGAATGAAAGCACCAAGACAAGGGAGAAACTTAACCAAGCAATTGTAAATCAAGTAATGACAATTCATGGACTCAAACAATGGAAAATCTCATCAAGGCATTTACACAATTTTGGCAACTGTTTTCTGATTTCAAACACAAAATGAAATGCTATGCAATGAAGTAAAGGCAGTGATGGGAGTTTTTGGAAATAACAAACTTAACACAATTAATAGCATGCAAAATTAGAACTCAATCAAACAAATGCAACTCAACTAACTAAAGTGTTTTTGGAACCCAACCACTGCCAACAAAATTCAGATATTAGTCTGTGCAAGCTTATTGATTCCAAACATAATCATATGCCACAAAAGCAAGCTAAATTCGGATGCAATTGGATCCAAGGCAGTTGGCACACAAAATGAAATCCTTGTGCCAAAAACTAACACCAACCTTATGAAATAAGTAAACTTTCGGCTCCAATTCTTAAGCTGATTGGTTCAATTAGTACACAAGGCTTTTGGGGAAGAACTAAGCAAGTCTAAGGCAAGGAATTGAAACTGAAATCAGACTTGAAAAACACAAATTCAGAAACTAAATAGCTGAGATTTCAGATTGCAGAATTGAAACTTAATTTCAGAATTTCAGCATATGGCTTGGGAGCAAAACACAAACAAACTCAGATTGATTCACTAATCGAAAAACCAGACAAACTAAGCTGAAATGTCTAGTGTTTACCTAACAAAAATTCTCCAAATAGCAGCTGGAAATTTCAAAACAGGATTGGGTTTTGCAGAATATAATGGCACGTAAGCTATGGAATTGGCTAGCAAGAAATGGAATTGGAACCTAGCTTAATTTGAGTGCTATTTTGACTAAACCTACTATATATCTAATGCTAGAGCAGGAATTTACAGCTAAGAACTCAGAAAACAATTCAGAAATAGGGAATCTGAGACAATTACAGAAACGGAAAGGAAAAATCAGAATTAAACTTGGCACGCTATTGAAATTGGCACGCAACAATCTAAACTACAATTAAACTGCAATTTAACTCAATCTATCATTAAACAAGTTCCTAACTTACTGAACTTGAAGATTAAAAACATAATTAAGCTAAACAATTCAGTAACATAGAACTAAGTTGCTGTACGAAACTGCCAAAAACAGAATAAGTGCAGAAATAGGATTACAGCTACGAAAACATGAAATTAACTACATAAAACTAATCCTCAACTCTCCCTGAGCTCAAGATCTTCTTGGTCGTCAAGCAAGAGCCGGCCTCGAACCCGCAAGCACAGCAAATCGATTGGAAAACGGCTCAGTGGTCGAATCTGCTCAAACTACACACGGCTGAAAAATTTCAGTCCAATCTCTTCTCTCTCAATGGATGGGCTGCGATGATGATCTGAGACTCATCTGAGCTCACCTGAGAACCCCTACAAGCAGCTCAGATGGTCGGAAATGGTTTGTGGACGAGATTCGAGTGATTGGTTAGCAGAGGTGCCGAAACCCTCAAACACACTCTGTCCGGGTGAAGCTGGAGCTGAATTCTCCACCAAATCGATCTTCAGTGATCCAGATGATGAGCCGAGGTCAAGATTGAGGTGGTCGCGCCTCCTTGGATGAGAAACTAGCAAGCAAAACGAAGAGAAAACGAAAAACTCTTGTTGCGGCGAAGACGCGACGAAGAACAGCTGCTGCAAAAATTTCCTTAAGTAATTAGAATTGGACGGCTCAGATTGATTGGAGGAGATCCAACGGCTGATCTTGCTCTGATTGGAGCCAAACTTTTATGATGATGATCTGGGGTCAGGATCTGCCTTGTGGTAGCTCGGATCCTCCAGATATGCAACGGATGGTCCAGATCAACTCTATCTGTGAATGGACGCTCTAGAGCCCTCCTTGCTTGATCCAACGGTTGATTTAGCTCTGATTGGGATGAAACCTTCAGATCTTGATCATAGAGCTTGATCAACCCTAACCCTAGCTCGGATTGCTTCAGATCATCCCGGATAGCTCAGATCTAGCCGCTCTTGAATCGGACGGCCCGGATTAATCGTAGGCTTGATAATTCGATCCGGTTCACATCCGACTCAGGTTTGACCCCAATATGCCCTAGGTCCAGGATCCTTTGATGCCTACAAAAATATGTCAGAAAATTAGTGGTCAAATAATCCAAAAATTGTATAATTTTGCAATTAAGTCCAAAATAAGATAAAGTTCCAAAACCTAGGGTAAAATCATAATTAAGCAATAAAAACATGGGTCAAACATGGATTTTAGCAATTAAAATAATCAATAAAATGGTGCTTATCAACTCCCCCACACTTAACCTTGAGCGTCTCGCGAAACAACTAAATATGTATCCCTTAGGCTCTCTTAAGCATAATTAGAAACAAATGAAAAGAAATTACCTAGGGTTGTCAATTCTCATAAATCTAAGCTCTATAGATTAGTATCTTGTCCTTAAATCAACAACTTAGCCTTTTCATCCATCATGAATCATTGAGATGAATTTAACTCACAAGCCTTTCAAGGAAAAATTTGGTGGCTCTCTTCTTAAGTTCTAACTTGATAATGGAAGTGGAGCTCACTCAAACACACATGCTTCTTGCACTACCATATGCTTGCTTATTATCTAATCTCTACCATTAATCATGAATAGGATCAACATCTACAAAAACAAATGAAAACATGGAAAATGATAAAGAAATGGAGTAAAAATCAAGGAAATGGAAAATGGATGGAGTGGGAGACTTGGTTGCTCNAGAGGAGAGGCTATTCTGGAAAAGTTCTCCACAAATTTTCTGTAATATCCTGCCAGGCCTAAGAAGCTTCTGATCTCACTGGCATTCTTGGGTCTACACCAGTTGCTGACTGCTTCTATCTTGGCTAGATCAACTTGAATGCCTTCTTTGGATACAATGTGACCTAGGAAGGTCACCTGATCTAGCCAAAACTCACACTTTGAGAATTTTGCATAGAGCTTCTCCTGCTGAAGGATCTGCAGCACTATCCTCAAGTGTGTAGCATGGTCCTCTGGAGTCTGTGAGTATATGAGAATATCATCAATAAATACAATGACGAATTTATCGAGATACTCCCTGAAGATGTGGTTCATCAGCTCCATGAAGACTGCTGGAGCATTGGTTACTCCAAAAGGCATTACTACAAATTCGTAGTGGCCGTATCTTGTCCTGAAGGCCGTCCTGGGGATGTCACTTTCTTTAACCTTTAGCTGATGATACCCAGAACGCAGGTCTATTTTTGAGAACACTGTAGCTCCTTTGAGTTGATCAAATAAATCATCTATTCTAGGAAGGGGGTACTTGTTCTTGATGGTCACCTTGTTCAGAGCTCTGTAGTCTATGCACAGACGCATAGATCCATCCTTCTTCTTGACGAATAGTACAGGAGCTCCCCAGGGTGAATGACTCGGCCGAATGAAGCCCTTGTCTAGTAGCTCTTGGAGTTGCTCTTGTAATTCCTTCAGCTCTGCTGGAGACATACGATATGGGGCCTTCGAGACCGGACCGGTACCGGGCACTAGCTCGATCTCGAATTCCACTTCTCTGTTGGGAGGTAGTCCAGGTAATTCTTCTGGGAACACTTCTGGATATTCGCAGACTACCCGTACATCCTCCTGCTTGAGTTCTTCCTTTGCTTCTGATTCCACTATGTGTGCAAGAAAACCAGCACACCCTTGCTCTAGCATCTGGTGGGCTGCCAAGGCTGAGAGAAATTTCTGAGTCTTCCTCCTTGGGGCTCCTTGAAACTCGAATGGTGGTTCTCCTTCTGGGCTGAAAACCACCTTCCTTCTACGGCAGTCCACTGAAGCGCTGTACTTACTGAGGAAATCCATCCCTAAAATGACTTCATAATCCTTCATCTCAAGGACTGTCAAGTCACTATAGAGCTCTCGGTTGGAAATCCAAATTGGTACTGCCTTTAGCCTCTGAGTAGAGGCCATTACTTCCCCTGACGGTAAGGTTGTTAAGAACTTCATCGTTCAACCTTTCTGGTGGCCTTTATACTGTTTAAGTAGTGCTCAATGGTCAAAGCACCACTTATTAGTTCTTCGGAGGTTTGTGGCCTCTTAACACTGCTAGCCCTCTTTAACGCTATCTCAGGCCTTAACATCTTGAGCATTAGCATAACCATCTCTTTTCCTGTGCTAACTAGCTCTGGGCACAGATGAGCTAACCGCTTAAACATCTTCACTGCTTCGTCCACGGATAGTTCTCCTTGTCTGAACTCCGTGAATTCCTCGTAGTGCTTGTTGGTAACCCGCATGTGGAAGAACTCCTCATAGAACTCTTGCTCGAAATCTGTCCAGCTCATCTGGTTGACTATCCTCTTACTCTTGACTCGCTCCCACCACATACGAGCATCTCCAGTTAGGCGGAAGGAGGCACATTTGACCTTCTCGACTTCTGGCCAGTCAAGAAGCTCCATTGTGCTCTCTAAAGTCTTGAACTAAGCCTGGGCATCCCAGGGCTCAGTCGTGCCTGAGAAGCTTTCGGGTTTCAGCCTCTGCCACTGAACGAGGTATGCTTCTTGTCTTCGATTCACGGCAGGGGTCTCCTGTGTGACTGGTGAAACTTCAGCCACCACTGGGGTTTCCACTCCTGCTGTGGGTGGTGTAGGGGGCACTGGGTGCCGATTTGCCATCAGTGTGGCGATGGTCTTCTGTGGTTCTATAATCTGAGCTTGCATTTGAGCAATGACTGCTATCAGGTTTGGCGGTTCTGTGCCAGGCTCATGGTTATCTTGAACTGGAGTTCTGTTATTAGCATTAGGAGCTCGGCCTCTTCTTGCCATCTAATAATGCCTAAGGGAACAAGAACTCACTACTACCTCTCTAGGTATAAACTTGTCTTCTTACTTAGAAATCTAATATCCATTCTAGGGATTAAACATGATTCCGTGATACTAAGGGATTAAACATGCTTCCTTGTTCTATGCACATGTGAGTAGTACTTAAGCATTTCTCTATACTGCAATTAAATAAAGGAGCAATAGAAAAACTGAAACTTAAAGCTTTCTTACTTGAAGACGGCAAGGTTGATGCTGATGTGTGTGTGACGCTGGAGAATGGGAACTGCTCTGATACCACCTGTAGCGACCCGCCTTCTTACTGTCTTTAGACGGATCGTTACTTTCCTCTACTTCTCAACTTTTATACATGACTAAAGAAAATTGCGGAAATCTTGTTTTTTTTTCTTTTAAATTCTGCTAACAATTATATTCTAACTTAAGCAATCATGTATAATAATACCATGTCATACTTTCTTCTCAAATCCCATAGCTAATACCTGTTGAAAACAGCCTTACCCTTCTTAAACTGCCTGTACCAGTCGACTGGTGACGTGGCAGTCGACTGGTACGCCTGTAATCAGTTTTACAGGTTTCGGCCCTTGCTTTCCAAGTCCACCATTCCTTCAATTTCGAGCCATATCAAACTACGACATCATCTCTATACTCTATATCAGTTTCCTAAACAATTTAGCCAATCAAACGAATCCATAGACTTGAATTTAGGACTTTTATGGAAGAAAATAAACTAAACAAGTTTATATAAACTTTCACAATAGAGTTTGTACCAATCTTGACTTCTATGAATTTATAACACCAAATACATGTTCTACGACCTTGCTAAAGCATTATGAAATGTGATTGCAACTTTTCTAAACATTTTTAAGCAATAAAACTCGATTCAAAAGGAAAATTGATACTATCTTGGCACAAACACCTTTTTCTCTAACAAAGTATCAATATTTCTAACTACTCACACTTTTACTCATCCAATGCAATCATGGGGATATATATGCTAAAGGAAATGACATGGAATCTTTACTCTAAGAAATTTAGCATATAAAACTATCCAAAACTCAAATACTCCATAATCTCCATAAAGCAAGAACTTGAAATTTGAATAAACTTAAACATTGCAATTCAAATAACTAAAAGGTCTCGTCTCAAGGATCTCTCCATAATCAGCCACCACACACACTCTACTCAGCATCGCCTCGTCGTCTTCCTTCAGAATTGCTTGCCTTTACCTTTATCTGCAATAAGAGGAAATGCATCTATAAGCAAAAGCTTAGTAAGTACTATCTAGCTCACAAAAACTCGAAATGTGCAAACATGCTTCTAGATCAAACTGAACATCATATGAGATACTAATATGCTTGAAAGAAAACTAAGAACATGTATAGCTCAAAACATGCATACTCAAGCAATAGATAATCTCAATTTACTTTTCTTGGCTCAACTTGAAACTTTAGCTATTCTTTAACTTTTTGAAAACTTTCTGAAACTTTAGAAATCTTTGCTAAAGCATATACTTAAAAATAATAATCACTTGGATCCACTGAAGACGTAAGTACCATCTCATGCGCGTTCCCTAAAAGGTTGGGGTAGCGAGCCACCAATCCTAATAGAGCAGACCTTGGTCTACCAGGGCCAAGACCTTGGAATTGGACACCTGGATTTCTTTAACGACGCCCTTGGACGCCGGGTACTGGCCTTAGAAAATAAAATAGCTTTTCTTACTTTTCTTTCTTATCTGTAAATGCCTTGGCATTTTCTGGAGCACCTTGCGTGCTAAAATCCCTAAGTCTTGACTTTTGGGGATTTCTTAAGGCCTTGGCCTTTTCTTTTCTTATCTTTATCTTCTCTTTTCTTTTCTCATAGCTTTCTTAGACCCTAAACTCATATAGGGTACATGAATAAACTTATACATAAGCATACAACAATTAATGAACTAAGATAACATGCAAAAACTTAAACAAAAAGGAAATAGCTCTTTTTAAAAACTTTTAAAGGAAATTCTCGCGGAAAAACCGCCTCTTACTGCAGGTGAGCAGTACTTACATTGATATCTTGGACTTACAACCAAGATTGACGACTAGAGCTCGAGGAAACTTGAGATCTCGGAGAATTCTTTACGCCTACGCGTTCCTCTCGTCGCGGGGACCCCGAATATAGGATTATCTCTTGGAGAAGGGTCTCGGCCGGCCCTCCTTGGCCTTGATGTTGGTCGGCGTCGCCCAAGAGAGAAGAGGGAGTCGGCGTGAGGGTTTGGAGAGGAGAGAAATAAAACTTCTCTCTTTAATTGGCTATTTATACTTAAGGGTCGGATCAACCTAACTATCGCTTAAATACCCTTCTCTCCATCCGTTTCTGTGCTTGATACCCCTAGCCCAGCCGGTTGGGCGCTTGTGCTGTTTCGGTGTGGTCGCGGGTTCGAACCACCCGCTGCACTAAACCGGTTTTTCCTTTTTTTGGCTTTTTCCTTTTTCTTTTTCTTTTTCCAAAAATACCAAACGGACTCGGAAAATTCCATAAAAATACTCTAAAAATTCCTAAAAATATCTAGAATATTTCTAAACCATTTCTAAATAATTCCAAGGACTTTAAGAACCAAAAATGGAAATTTTGGGGCGTTACAGCAACCAAAGGGGGAGCCGGCCCTAACTCAATGAAGGGCGCCGACCCTAGGCAAGAGAAGGAGAGGGATAGGAGAAGATTAAGAGAGAGAGAGGGAGAGCTCTATCATTAGATGATTAGTTCGGAATTAAGGGCTAGCCTTTGGTTCCTTTATATAGTAGCAACTCTTTGCTAAGTCTCCCTCTAAACGGAATTAGTTATAAGAAATTTATCCTATAAATTTTCTTAACTAATTATTCCGTTTAAACCAAGTCTTTATTATAAATTAATTTATAATAAAAACTAATTCTTCTTCTTTAAATTATGGATTAAATTTTATAAGAAATTTATAAACTTTCTTATTATGGATAAATCAATTCATAATTGATTTTATAAAATTAAAATAAACCAATTCATGGATTATTTTAATCTTCCATAAAAGAATAAATTTCTATAAATTTTATTTATATAAATTTCTTTATACAAATTTATTTATCCATAATTTATAAAATAAATCGCGCTAGATTTATTTTATTAATTAAACCAAAATAAACTTGGTTTATTCTCCTTTATTGGCCGGCCACCGAAAGAGGGTTAACACCCTCTTTGGCCGGCCCAAACCGACCCGAACCGTCGCGAATTAAACTCATTTAATTCGCCCAAAAAGCCTTCAAAAGACTTAGCCATTTTTAGCTTCCATTGCGCCTCTGACCAACTCAGATTCGACTTATTTCTCTTGATCGGAAAATCCAATTTTCAACTCGTTTTAAATCCCTCGGATTACTCGTATTGCGTGTGACTAAATAGGCTTTCGATTTATGTTGGCCGTCTATAATTAACCCATTAATTATAGATCGATCATGAGTGGCACCTAGTAGTACATCATGATCCACAATTAATCGAAAGATCAACGGTTTGACCCAGAAGAAATTATTCTGAAACCCTTCAGCAGCTCTAATGAATCGTGCCTCATTCCCTTCACCACCTTATACCCACTTGGTTCAGGACACGGTCTATGGTGTCAGTCCCCACTAGGCTGACTACGTCACACCTAGCCCAAGTAGTGTCTTCCTCGTCCTTTGGATTTATAATTACTCTCATGTATTTAAGAGACTCGCACTCTTAACATGATATGCTCTGGCCAGAGGCTTTGAGTAACAATCTGACGATAGGCCTGGGTATACATCTCCTCGCAAGGAGTGGTGAATCCTTTGTAGGCTGTTCAAACATCTTCGGGCACTTCGGCTTATACCCAATCATCCTGGGTCCACACCTCCTTGGAGATGCTTGCTTAAGATGTCAAAGTATAAGTCTCCATGACCAAGATGACTTGAACACCGCAAGTCAAAGGAACATCGCACTTAAGCCGCAGTAAGATCTTCATTGACATATCTACATGTAGATTCCCATATGAAGCCTCACAGCTAGTCACTCCAATGAACTAGTTCCCTTAACTAGCATCCATGTTTATCTCCGGACATCCCAATGTCACCAGCCAGTGAGAATCAGCTGATTAGAGAATAACCCATGCTAGTCTCAACAGAATTGATAGTGTCCGTTTTTATCAATTCATCGACTAGGGATAATTTCAATACTTCACAATTGCACATTAGAGATAATCACTAGTTGTGATCTCATCACAAATTCTCTTATGCTGTGAGTTGTGTTGCGGACATTCAGTAGATGAGTTTAAGATCCCAATCAAATACACAAACATGTACACTCAAATACTGAATTATCATTTATTAAAATAAATGTTTACAATCATAAGGCGATTGCCTTAGGACACTTCTCTCATATCACTAACACAAGGCACTCCAAAAGAGCTCTTCTTCTTGACCTAGCCGAAACATGAAACCCTAGCTCCTAGGGTTTACCCGCCACAAGCCTTTGCTCCCTCTCCCTTGGCCGCCGGCCAAAACCAGCCACCACAGCCCCGCCGGCTGACAGCAGTCCTCGAGAGGGCAATGAAGAAGAAGATGAAAGGAAGAAAAAGCTTACTTTCACACCCAACACCAGCTGAAACCTCCCTCTCCTCCAACCTTGCGGCGCCGCCGCCGCAAGCCTTTTCTTCGCCTCCTTCCGGCCGCCGATGCTTCTTCCCTCGCCGACGCACACCACAAAGAGTAGAAGACACTCCTCCCTTTGTCTAGTGATGATGGCTCACGGTGAGGTTGAGGGAAGAAGAAAAGAGAAGGTGCTCAACCCTTCTCTTTGTCGTGACCTAGGAGAGAGCAAGGAAAGAGAGGAAAGAAAAACTTGAGTTGGATTAATTGGCCATGGTTTCTTGATCCCATGGGGTTTATATATGGCTAAGGTAGGGACCAAGAGGAGGAGTTGGATCTTGGCCCGCTAATGGATCTAAAACCAATCCATTAATTAAGATCCATTCCACTAAAGGATCTTAATTGAACTTCCTCACCAACTCCCATGTTTTCATATGGGCTCCACATATTATGAGTCATCCATTCCCCCGTATTTAAGATATCGAATGCCCGTCGATTAATTTAAATTACTGACAATTTTAATTAATCGACTTTTGGCTCCATGACTAGTACCACTCAACCTTATCATCATGTCGGATTGAATCCGCCTGCAGGGTTTAACATGATGAACCTTTTGAGCTCATCAAGGGGGGCATCATCATCCCGACTCACCATGACACAGATTTCGTCAATAATCAACGGCACACCATATAATTAATATTATTTTCTAACTTATTGGGCCTATCGATTTAATAGAATAAATCTCACTCATTGATAAATTAAAGAAATAATAATTAATTATATGTGCCCGTTATCATATCGGGATTTAGGGATTGGACTCCATAATAAATCCGAGATTCAATCCAATTATTAAGTCAGTACAAATTGGATGATCTCTGATTTTGGTCCTGTTCAATGCACATAAAGTACACTAGTGTAATTCTATGGTCAAGACCAACCACATCTAATTATACTACAACCATCCCGATGGTTTGTCCAATTCCATTTCGGCTTCTTATACTAAGCAAGGGACTGATAATATGATCTTCCGTGTGACACCGCACACTATGTTATCTATAATGCAAAGTAAAGGACTTTTATGCATGTGCTAATATAAACAAGTATCTAGTGTTGTTGTGATTCTCTTTTCAAAATATATAGATGATCTTATATATAAAAGAAGCAAGTCTTTTAGTATACACATCTAACAATCTCCCACTTATACTCATAGACTCTGCTGTTCTCTGACTGCCATACATCTGACTCCCATATCCTCCACATATCGATCAAAAGCTCTAGCTAGAAGAGCTTTAGTGAAAGGATCCGCCAGGTTGTCCTCTGATGGAATCTTGGTGACAGCTACTTCTCCTCGTTTTACGATTTCTCGTATCAGGTGGTACTTGCGCTCTATGTGTTTACTCGCTTTATGGGCTCGTGGTTCCTTTGAGTTTGCAACTGCACCACTGTTATCACAAAAGATTGTGATAGATCTGGGCAAACTAGGAATCACATCCAAGTCCATGATGAAGTTCCTGAGCCATACAGCTTCCTTGGCTGCCTCTGGCCATGGTGGAGTCCGCCACGCATTTCTGCTTGACACTCCTCCAAACTATGGCTCCACCACCTAAAGTAATCACAAACCCCAAGGTAGACTTACTCTTGTCCCTGTCTAACTAGAAATCTGAATCCGTGTAACCCACAGGGACTAATTGGTCTGCCCGGTAAACCATCATATATTCCCTAGTCCATCTTAAGAATTTCAATATATGCTTTACCGCAGTCCAATGTCCCTGTCCAGGGTTACTCTGATATCTGCTGACCATGCCCACGACAAAATAGATATCTGGTCTCGTGCACAACATAGCATACATGAGGCTTCCTACTGCCGATGCATAAGGAACTGCCTTCATTTTCTCTATCTCCTTCGATATTTTCGGGCATATCTCCTTGGATAGAGGAACTCCATGCCTGAAATGTAGAAAACCCTTCTTGGAGTTTTCCATGCTAAAACGAGTCAAGACAATGTCAACATATGAAGCTTGGGATAAGCACAACATCCTTTTCTAGCAATCCCTTATAACCTTGATCCCAAGGATGAGACCCGCTTCTCCCAAGTCCTTCATATCAAATTGTTTGGACAACCAAACCCTTACGTCTGATAACACTTTGACATTGTTTCCAATTAACAAAATGTCATCTACGTAGAGTACAAGAAACACCACTACGTTTCTGTCACATCTCTTGTATACACATGACTCATCCGGGCTTTGAATAAATCTATATGACTGGATTACTTCATCAAAGTGGATGTTCCAAGATCCCGAAGCTTGCTTCAATCCATAAATGGATCGATTAAGCTTGCACACATGATGCTCTTTGCCCTTTGCAATAAACCCTTCTGGTTGCTTCATGTAGATGTTCTCCTCAAGACTTCCGTTAAGGAAAGTTGTCTTGACGTCCATCTGCCATACCTCATACTCCATATGAGCGGCAATAGATAAGAGAATCTGGATAGACTTAAGCATGGCTACCGGCGAAAAGGTCTTCTCATAATTGATACCCTCTTTCTGAGTGTACCCTTTCGCAACAAGCCTTGCTTTGAAGGTTTCAACCTTCCCATCTGTTCCTTTCTTTCTCTTGTAGATCCACTTGCATCCAATGGCTTTTACACCATTGGGTGGTTCTACTAGCTCCCAGACGTGATTAGAATCTATAGATTCTATCTCAGATTTCATCGCCCTTTGCCAAGAATCTGCATCCTTATCTTGGAGAGCCTCGTCATAGGTCCAGGGATCCGATTCATATTTATCAGAGACCAAGTTCGAAGGCTATAGTTATCAATCATGTTAACCTTATGGGTTTTCAATAATCGGCTTCCAGGTCTTGGCGATTAAATCGTTGCCTTTTCCGCGGTCAAACAGTTGAGCAAATCACAAGGCCGATTTTGGTAATTGGCCGAGTTGTGATTTGGATCATTTGATACGGCACAAGATGGTCGATGGGAGACAGGTCTCCATTCGGATTAAATTTTTAATCCGTAGACATGGAGAGGTCTCTCAGATCGACCGAGTATTCGTATAGGAAACTCGCCAAGCCATACCTAACAATTGGTATCAGAGCTGAGGTTTCCAGCTTTGTGTGTTTATGATTGGTTAATTTTTCCATTTTCATACATTTTATTTTGCTGGATGATGCGTGGATGTGTGTAGGCTAACATTGTGTTGCAGGCACGAGATTCCAACTTCATGGCTAAATAATGATTGTGTGATGGTTATGTTGGTGCAGGCAGTACCTAAGTCAAACATGGGTTTTGATAATGGCAAAGGGTTCAGAAGTTAAGATGTTATTGTGATCTAACTTGTTCACTGAGTGTGCAGGAAGAAGTCCTAGGTACACTAGGCAAGAAGTCTTGGCAAAGGGCTGGGCAAAGAAGTCCTAGTCAAGGACTGGGCAAGAAGACCTGACCGGATGTCGGGCAGAGAAGTCCTGGTCGAGGACTGGGCACGATGTCCTGGCAAGGGGCTGGGCACCGAAGACCTGACCGGAAGTTGGGCACGAAGACCTGGTCAGGGGGATTGAGCAAAAGTCCAACCGGAGGAGCCGGTTGGCAAAAGGTAAACTCTCCTGAGAGGAGTAGGTGAGGACGCGTTCCCCGTCGAAGGAACAGTAGGCATTGGTTCGACCTAGGGTTCCATTTGGGAGACCCGAAGTCAGAACCAAGACAGCTACGGCTATAATTAATACTTGTTGTGTTTTTGGGACTAACCTTGTTTGCAGGGTCGAAGGACTGATCGTCTGAAAGTGAAGGTGCTTCACTGGGCCTAGGCGCCCGAATGGAGACAGGCGCCCGAATGGGCTCAGGCGCCCGTGAGGATACGGGCACCCAAGAGTGAAGGCAAAACCCAAAACATAGCTGCAAGCCTCTGGACCAAGCCGGATCAGGCGCCCGTGTGGTCACGGGTGCCCCCATCAACTCAGGCGCCCAAGTAGGGGAGGATAAGCGCTGACCGAGCCCGCGGATAAGGATTCACAGATCGAAGGGCACGTGCCAGGCGCCCCTAACCTGTTAGGCGCCCGTATGAGCACTATAAAAGGGGCTCGACCCCAAGGCTTCAACATCACTTTTTCTCAACACTCCAAAGCTTTTCGTTCAAGCGCTACACCCCGGCAAACTACGACTTCGATATCCCAACGCCGACGACGACCCTCTGCTCCGAAATACGATCCACATCGGGCGTTGGTAACGAAAAGTGTAGCAATTTTAATTTCCTGAAATACTCTTGTACTTAACTTGTAAATCCTTTTGCGCGATTATACTATTGCCCAAAGTAAATGGTGAAGGACCATGGGCCTTGGAGTAGGAGCCGACCGCGACTCTAAACCAAGTAAAAATCTACTTGTGTTCTTGTGCAATTTAATTCTTTCCGCTGCGTATTTTCTCTTCCTAATCCGAAAAAGTTTTTAACAATATTCACCCCCCCTCTATCATTTTCTTCGATCCAACATAGTCTTCTTCTAAGAATCTGGCATTCATGCTAACGATTACCTTCTGATTCTTAGGACTATAGAACAGGCCACCTTTTGTTCCCCTAGGATAGCCTACGAACAGACGCGCTTCCGTACGAGATTTCAACTTATCAGTATCTCCTTTCAGCACATGTGCTGGGCTACCCCAAATCCGAACATGTCACAGTTTTGTGGGAGTAGAAGGGACTGACTTAGATGGTACCAAGTTCAGAATGTATGCTGTCGTTTCCAGAGCATATCCCCACAACGAATCAGGTAAGTCAGAGTAGCTCATCATTGACCTAACCATTTCCATAAGAGTCATATTCCTTCTTTCTTGCCCCCCCCCCCCCGTTTTGTTGGGGTATACCGGGTGCAGTTAGCTGACAGTGAATCCCAGCCTCTGACAGGAAGGTCCTAAACTCTCCAAAGAGGTACTCGCCAGCACGATCAGATCGTAGTGTTTTGATACATTTACCTCAATGTTTCTCCATATCAACCTTGAATTCTTTGAACTTATCAAAGCATTCAGACTTGCGACACATCAGGTAAATGTATCCATACCTTGAATAATCGTCAATAAAAGTGACGAAGTATTCAAAGTCACCTCTAGCCTGGATGGACATAGGACCACACAAATCAGGATGAACCAATTCTAACACGTCTTTGGCCCTATACCCCTTAGCCTTGAAAGACCTCTTGGTCATCTTACCTTCCAAGCAAGACTCACAGGTCGGGAAGTCTTCCACCACCAATGAACCCAAGGGCCCATCGGCTATCAACCTCTGAATCCTACTAAGGTTAATATGACCAAGCCTAAGGTGCCAAAGATATGTCTGGTTCATTTTAGAAGGTTCCTTTCTCTTATTTAGGTTAGATGATGAGCTATTTCCTTCTGTTTGTATCGTGGGAGTCTTTGGTTCTAGAGTGTACAGATTGCCAACCATAGTACCCAAATAGATAATCTCTCTATTTCTCTTTATAACAACTCTGTTATTAAAAGCAATAGAGTATCCATCCTTTATTAATTTAGAAATCGAAATTATGTTCTTTCTAAAAGAGGGTACATATAAGCAATCTCTCAAAACCAACACTTTATTTCTCTCAAACGATAAATAAAAATCTCCCACTTCAACTGCTGCCACCTCCGTAGCATTGCCCATGTAGACCACGATTTCCCCATCAGCTAGCGGTCGGGTTTCCTGGAACCCCTTCAGAGTATTGAAGACATGATCAGTGGCTCCCGTATCTACGCACCATGTACTGGTAGATAGCACCGGTAAACATGTTTCAACAACTAAACATGAAGAAATACCTTTATCTTGTCGACGGGGACAATTCGCCTTCCAGTGTCCAGATTGCTTATACATGAAGCACTTGCCTTTCGGCTTCTTCATGCCAGTCCGAGGTCCCTGCGAAGTTGCCGCTGCTGCCTTCTTGAACCCACCTTGATTCTTCTTCTTCCTACCTTTTGGCATAGAAGTATAAACCTTCTGAGTAACCAAGGCATGCAAGCTCTAATGAAATAGGCCCTCTGCCACCTGGAGTTCTCTTAGTTGTTCCCCCAACGTATACTCATTCTTGTTCATGTTATAGTTGAGCCGGAACTGCTCAAAACTCCTAGGTAGAGATTGGAGTATAATATCGACCTGGGTTTTCCCATCGATTTGTGCTCCCAGTACCTCAATCTCATTGAGGTGAGCCAACATTTTCAGGACATGATCCCTAACGGATGTCCCTTCGACCATAGTAGTCGTCATCAGGTTCTTCATCGCAACCTGCCTAGCGGCCTGACCCTGGTGCCCGAAGAGCTCCTTGAGGTTTAGCATCATTGCATAACAGTGGGCATGGCCTGATCCTGATGTTACAAAATATTTGGCATAGAAGCCAGAATGTAGCACCGCACCATCTCATCTGCCTTGACCCACTTCTTAAAGTGCTCCCTCAGCTTTTCACTAGAGTTCTCGCTAGGCCTTTCGGGACAGTCCTTAAAGAGCACATATTTATACTCTTTAGCAGTGAGGACAATATCCAGGTTTCTTTTCCAGTCTATATAGTTTGGGCCAATAAGCTTATTTTCCTTAAGTATGGTTGCTAGTGGGTTAAAGGCCATTTTGAAAATCCTGTGAATCACAACAATTACTACTTTAGAATTCGAAAATAAATTGATTCCTCAAAACAATGAATTTTCGAAATCATCCAACACCTCTAAACACCGAGAAATTCGTATGCCACGATGGTGTGGACGTATACGAACTTCCACATTCATAAGAGGAGGTTTTACCCATTAATCTTACTATCTTGTCAACCTAACTTTTTGACAAATAAGATTAATAGTTGGTTCACTTTGACCTTTCAAAATAATAGCAGTGACTCCGATGGGGAGGATACTATTATTCGCATCTAAGTATTTACCATTACATGATACTAAGAAAATTATTTCTGATTATGTGCCTTCTGATGGGGAAGTACACATGCTCTTCAATAATTTTTTATAGTCTTTTCCGACCCAGTGATCCGTAGAACAAGCCCATCCGATAGGGAGGAAGGCACTCAGAGACGACGCGCAGACTTGTTCGCATCACTTATCGGATTGTAATGGAGTCCACGGGACCCTTAGGGTCCCTCTCCCACTTAGTTATTGATTACGAGGAATTTTAACAAGCACGCACATGACAAACACCTAACCAACATAATGAAAAAGAAAATCCTTAATTTTCCAACTTTCATGGCCTTGGTCTCCAATGTGCCTCCAGTCGTGTCTTCACCTCGTCCGCTCCTCCCATCCTTATGCGCAAGCTACCTTGAGGGATCTCCGAGCCGAGATGATTAGCTAATCATTTACATCATTGATCCTATACTCCACGAAGGAGTGTACATAAAATCTAGATCAAATGTAAACAAAAAAACTCGGTTAAACACGTGTTGTATTTAATTACAAAAATTAAATAGTACCTTGCCTCGTCAACCCCGAGGATTTAATTAATTTACAAAAATAGCACAACCATCACATACATCAATTATTTGGCCATGATAAGTTGGAATCTAGTGCCTGCAACACAAAGTTAGCCTATGCACATCCACATATCATCCAGTAAAATAAAATATATGAAAAAGTGCAAAATTAACCAATCCTAAACACACAAAACCGGAAACCTCAGCTCTGATACCAATTGTTGGGTATGGCGTAGCGAGTTTCCTAAGTGAATACTTGGTCATCTTTGAGAGACCTCTCCATGTCTACGGATTAAAATTTAATCTGAATGGAGACCCGTCTCCCAACTACCATCTTGTCATCGTATCGTTCGGTACAAATTACAACTTGGCCAATCATAAAGATCGTGCCTTGAAATTCTCCCAATCGAACAACCACGGAAGAGATGATGAGTGGATCGTCGGTTCTTGTGTTTATGGTCGGGGTCCAATTAATTAATTATTAACCATGATACAAGATCAAAATAATTAACTAATACACATAAAATGACGAAGTAAAACAATAAGGTACCAAAAGAACAATATGAGCTTAAGGAAAAAATTTATACCTTCCCTTTACCTCGTAGCCTTCTACGTTATGTCCCTTCCCTCATGGATGTCATGTGGGCGACGAGCTACCAAGAACCGAGATCACCAAGGCATTCAAAAAGCTCTTATTTTGACCTAGCCGAAACAAGAAACCCTAGCTCCTAGGGTTTACCCGTCGCAAGCCTTTGCTCCCTCTCCCTTGCGCCGTTGGCCAAAACTAGCCACCACAGCCCCGCCGGTCGACAGCAGTCCTCGAGAGGGCAATGAAGAAGAAGATGAAAGGAAGAAAAAGCTTCCTTTCACACCCAACACCAGCTGAAACCTCCCTCTCCTCCAACATTGCGGTGCCGCCGCCGCAAGCCTTTGGGCCGCCTCCTTCCGGCTGTCGGCGCTTCTTCCGTCACCGACACACACCACAAAAAGGAGAAGACACTCCACCCTTTGTCTAGTGATGATGGCTCACGGTGAGGTTGAGGGAAGAAGAAAAGAGAAGGTGCTTAACCCTTCTCTTTGTCGTGACCTAGGAGAGAGAAAGGGAAGAGAGGAAAGAAAAACATGAGTTGGATTAATTGGCCTTGGTTTCTTGATCCCATGGGGTTTATATAGGGCTAAGGTAGGGACCAAGAGGAGAAGTTTGATCTTGGCCCGCTAATGGATCTAAAACCAATCCATTAATTAAAATCCATTCCACTAAAGGATCCTAATTAAACTTCCTCACCAACCCCCATATTTTCGTATGGGCTCCACATATTATGAGTCATCCATCCCCCCGTGTTTATGATATCGAATGCCCTTCAATTAATTTAAATTACTGACAATTTTAATTAATCGACATCTGGCTCCTTGACTAGTACCACTCAACCTTATTATCATGTTGGATCGAATCCACCTGCAGGGTTTAACATGATGAGCCTTTTGAGCTCATCAAGGGGCATCATCATCCCGACTTACCAGGATACGGATTCCGTCAATAATCAACGACACACCATATAATTAATATTATTTTCCAACTTATCAGACCTATCGATTTAACAGAATAAATCTCACCCATTGATAAATCAAAGAAATATTAATTAATTATATGTGCCCGTTATCATATCGGGATTTAGGGATTGCACTCCATAATAAATCTGAGATTCAATCCAATTATCAAGTCAGTACAAATTGGATGATCTGGTTTTGGTCCTGCTCAATGCACACAAAGTACACTAGTGTAATTCTATGGTCAAGACCAACCACATCTAATTACACTACAACCATCCCGATGTTTGTCCAATTCCATCTCGGCTGTGAGCCTCAACTTATACTAAGCAAGGGACTGATAACATGGTCTTCTATGTGACACCACACACCATGTTATCTACAATGCAAAGTAAAGGACTTTTATGCATGTGCTAATATAAACAAGCATCTAGTGTTGTTGTGATCCTCTTTTCAAAATATATAGATGATCTTATATATAAAAGAAGCAAGTCTTTTAGTATATACATCTAACTGGAAGAAGAAAGAGAAGGAAGCTAGGGCTTTATCTTGGTGACTTCGTTTCTTGGATGATCGTCGCCCACACGACGTTTAAGAAGAGGATAGGACATATGATAGAAGATTGCGAGGTAAACAAGAGGTATACTTTTTGTTTGGTTTGTTCTTGCATCTTAATTAATTGTATGTTGTTAATTATCATGGACCCCGAAGATAAATACAAAAATAGGCGATCTATTCATCGTCTATTCCACGGCTAGTTGATTACACGAGTTAGATTGCTTGAACAACAAGTTTGTTCAAGCGGTCACTCATATCAATTAGTACGATAATGAAACGGTCGCTTGGTAAATTTCTTTCCATCCGAATTTGTTTTAATCAATAAAATTTTAATCCGGGGACATGGAGAGGATTCCCATGCATGACCGAAACCAACAAATGGTATCAAAACCAAGGTTTCCGGTTTTGTGTGCTTTGGATTCGGTTACTTTCGTGCACTTTTCATATATAATTTAATGCCGGATAATAGTAGGATGTGCGTAGGCTAACTTTTTGGTTGCAGGCATAAGATCCAACTATTATGGCTATAGTTAATTGTATGTGATTGTGTGTGTATGATTGTAATTGTTTATTTGAATCCTCAGGGTTGACGAGGCTAATTAGTATTTAATTTTTGTAATTAAATACGACATTGTTTAGCAGCTCATTTTAATTTATTTCGATCTAGATTTATTGTACACTCCTTTGTGGAGTATAGGATCGAAGGATGTAACTTAAAATAATTTTTTTCTCAACTCAGAGCTCCTTTCTAGCTTGCGCATGGTGTATGGAGGTGGAGATGAGATGGCGACATGACGGGAGGCATATTAGAGAATAAAAAGTCATAATAGTTGGAAATTAATTTTTCGTATTTATTGGTTATTGTTTATATGCTTGTTGTGCTTGCATGGTAAAATTCCTCAATTTTAAATTACTAAGTGGGAGAGGGAATCTTTGAGTTTCGTGGCCTCTATTACAAATTTGACATGTGATGCGAACAAACTTGCGCATTGGCTTTGAGTGCCTTCCTCCATATCGGATGAGTTTGTTTTGTGGATCACTAGGTCAAATATGATTATAGGAAATTATTTAGGAGCGTGCGATCTTCCCCATCGGAAGGGAAATAATCCTAGATAATTGCCTTAGTATCGTGTAATGGTGTACACTTAGATGTATTTAATAGTATTCTCCCCATCGGATTCACTGCTATTATTTATAGGGCCAAAGAGGAACCAACTATTAATTTTATTTATCAAAAATTAAGGTTGACAAGAAAAACCTCCTCTTACAAATGTAGAATTCGTATACGTCCACACTATCGTGGCATGCGATATTCTCAGTGTTTTGAAGTGTTAATTGATTTTAAAATTATATTGTTTGAGGAATCAATATTATTTTGAAATCTAATGTTTTGATCATTGTGATTCTCAGGATTTTTTTCAAAATGACTTTCAACCCACTTGCTATTATTTTAAAGGAAAATAAACTTACTGGTCCCAATTACATAGATTGGAAATGAAACCTGGACATTGTCTTGACTGCTGAGGAGTACAAATTTGTACTATTTGAGATCTGTCCTCAAAAGTCTAGCGAGAATTCTAGTGGAGAGGTGAAGGAACGTTATAAGAAGTGGGTGAAGGTAGACGAGATGGCGCGGTGTTACATTTTGGCATCTATGTCAAATGTGTTGCAGCATCAACATTAGGCCTTCGCTTCTGCTTATGACATGATGTTCAATCTCAAGGAACTCTTCGAACACCTGAATCGGGTTGCTAGGCAAGAGGCGATGATGAACTTGATGACGACCACCATGATTGAGGGGACACCCGTGAGGGATCATGCTCTCAAAATGATGACTCATTTGAATGAGATGGAAGTCCTTGGAGCGGAGATCGATAGGGAAACCCAGGTCGATATCATTCTCCAGTCACTACCGAGGAGTTTTGAGCAGTTTCGCCTGAACTATAATATGAACAAAAGGACATATTCATTGGCGGAACTTCTGACAAAACTCTAGGTGACAGAGGGGCTATTTCGTCAGAGTGCTAAAGCTTTTGTTGCTGAAAAGGTTTCTACTTCTAAGCCGAAAGGCAAGAAGAAGAAGAAACAAGGTTTAGCAAAGAAAGTGGCAGGATCTCAAGGACCTCAGGTTGGAGTGAAGAAGCCGAAAGGCAAGTGCTTCACGTGCAAGCATACTGGACATTAGAAGTGGACTGTCTGATAAGTACCATTTTTATTGAATATTTGAGTTGCTAAAATCCATGTTTGACCTATGTTTTTATTGCTTAATTGTGAAATTACCCTAGGTTTTGGAACTTTCTCTTATTTTGGACTTAATTGTAAATTTACACATTTTTTGGATTATTTGGCCACTAATTTTCTGATATATTTTTGTAGGCATGAAAGGATCCTGGACTTAGGGCATACTGTGTCAAACTTGAGTCGGATGTGAACCGGATCGAATTATCAAGCTTACAATTAATCCGGGCCGTCCGATTCAAGAGCGGCTAGATCTGAGCCATCCGGGACGATCTGAAGCAATCCGAGCTAGGGTTAGGGTTGATCAAGCTCTATGATCAAGATCTGAAGGTTTCATTCCAATCAGAGCTCAATCAACCGTTGGATCAAGCAAGGAGGGCTCTAGAGCGTCCATTCACAGATTGAGTTGATCTGGACCATCCGTTGTACATCTGGAAGATCTGAGCTACCACGAGGCAGATCCTGACCCCAGATCATCATCATAAAAATTTGGATCAAATCAGAGCAAGATCTGCCGTTGGATTTCCTCCGATCAATCTGGGTCGTCCATTGCTAATGTATTTAATCAGATTTTTCCATCCCTTCTCCTCGTCGCGTCTTCGCCGCAAACAGTAGCATCTTCTTTGTTTCTTCATTTTGCTTCAATTTTTTCTCAGTTTTGAAGGCGTGACCACTCACTCTCTACCTTGGATCAAGTTCTGAGTCATTGGGATAGTTTCATTAGAGAATTCAGCTCAAATTTGCATCGGAAGAGGGCTGTTTGAGGGTTTCGGCAGCTCAGCAATCTAACCACTTGTACCTCGTCCGCAAGCCATTTCCGACCATCCGAGCCGGCTGTAGGGGTTCTCAGGTGAGCTCAGATGGTCCTCGAATCACCACAGAAACCACCATCGACTGAGGCCAAGGAAATTGGATTGAAATTCCAGCTGCGTGCGTTATGAGTAGAGTTAATCGATTGAAGTTGTTTTCCAATGATTTGCTGTGCTTAGGGGTTTGAGGCCAGCTCTTGCTTGACGACCAAGAAGACTTTGAGCTCGGGAAGAGATTGGGGTTTAGATTTCTTAGTTAATTTTAGTTATTTGTAGCTGAAATTTCCAATTCTGTTTTAGTTTGGTTTCTGTCTTTGTTTCATATTCGTTTACTTTGTTTAATGCATTGTTCTAGCTCAAATTAGGTTTCAATCTTGCAAGTTAATCAGTAGGTAGCTTGTTTAGTTGACAATTGCTTTAAATTTCAGTTTGTTTCGCTGCAATTCAATTCTGAATTTAGTCAAGCTGCGTATCAGATTTTTGCATCTTGCGTATCAGTTAATGACATGAATGTTAACTCATAGTTTCTGAATTTTGTAGTCCACGGATTTTAGTTTCTCTTTTGAAGTCATATTGTAGCTTGTTTCCTTTTGTATAGCATTTTAGATCAGCTCTTGCAGTTGGTTTCAGAGTGTGCCAGTTTAATTTCTGCAAACTTCCAACTCATTTCTGAAATCTTGTTTCGTTTCTGCAAGTTAGAGATTAGAGCCCCTGAATTTCGAATCGAGTGTCAAATTAATCTTTCCCAATCTTTTCTGGTAATCAGCTTTGTTAATCTGTTCTCAACTTGCTCCATTTTTGGTTAAATCTGAGAGTCAGTTTTCAATTTCTGACTTTCTAATTCATTCCTGCATTCTGCTTTACTGCTAGCTCTGTTCTTCCAAGCTAATTTCATCAACGTTATTCATGAATTCAGATTGTATCAATCGCCCAGCTGCGTACCAATTTCATTATTTCTGAACTGTGCATCGAATGCAACTCCAATAAACTGGTTAATGTTAGTTGTGTTTCATTAGATTGCTTTTGAATTCGAGTTTTTTTTGTTTAACACATAAGTCATCATTCCTGCATTAGTATCAATTGGAACTTTAGCATTGGCTACTGCTTAGTCATATTCGGTCAGTTTGAGTAACTCCCAAGGTTGAAAACAACTTGTTTGAATTTTTGGCACATGACAGCAGTTTGCTCTTCCATTCCTGCAGTTTGCCTAGGCTGATTAAGTTTCAGACTAGTTGAGTTTTTCAGTGGACAATACCTAGCTTAAGTTTCCTCATTTTAACTGCTATTTCATTTCCAATTGCAAATCCAAACCCATATTCACATTTGAAACCCGAAATTCACAAACGACACCTAAATACAAGCGCGAATCAAACACGACAACTAGCCCCGAGAAAAATACGACCTGTGGCCCCTATATTACATTTTCATACTTTTGATTGTAAAAGGGTTTCCAGCATTTCATTTATAAATTCTAAATTTGAGACCCACACTCGTGACACATAGTTTGGGTCCGTCAAATTTTTGGCACCGTTGCCGGGGAAGCAACTAGTTGATTTGTTTGATTTTTGCTTGTGTACTTTTAGACATATCATTGGGTTCTGTTTTATTTTGCTTTATCTTTCATATATGGTTGCTGCCATTTTTCTTGTTTGTTTTGTGACAGGTCTGCCAATTCAGAATGTTTTCATCTACTTACCAGCAGCCGTGTCAACAATTCCAACAAAATCAGCAACCAAATCAAGATTTCCAACATTCCTGTGCAAATTTTCAACAACCAAATCAGTTTTTTCAGCTTAATTGTCAGCCAAGTCAGCCCTTCCAATTTCAGCAGCCAAGTCAACCAAATTTCCAACAATTTCAGCCAAGTTTACCAAATTTCCAGAATTTTCAGATTGGGCAGCCATTATTCCAGAATTTTCAGCCCCAAATTCAGCAATTCCAGCCCAACTTTCAGCCACCTTATCAATAAGATCAATCACTTTTTCAAGGAATTCAGCAAGGGTGTCAAGGTAATCAGAATTTTCAGCAAACCCCCTTCCCTCAAGTTCAACCAAACCAAGATTTCCAGCAGCCTTATTTAAGTTTTCAGCAAGGAGATAATCAATTTCAGCCTCTACCTCAGCCATGGCAGCAAGAATTTCAACCTATACAGAATTTTCAACAACCTTTTCAATATTCACAGCCATGCGATCAGAATTTTCAGCTACATAACCAGAATTTCCAGCCCATGCAAATTCAGTTTTCACCACCACAAATTCAATCTCAGATACAAGAATTCCAGGGCTACAATTTTCAGCCATCTCCACCAATTTGTGAACCAAATTTTCAGCAGTTTAATCAGCCTGTGCAACCATTTTATCAATCCCCACAGTCTCAATTTCAACAAATGTGTCAACAAGAGCTTCAAAACCTCGAAAGGCAAATGGAACAAGTGGCTAGTGATTTAAATCAGATAAAAGCCCAAAGATCAAAACAATTATCTTCTCAAGCTGCTTTTAATTCTGAGAGCCCCGGAGTTGGTTTTATATCAGTTCAAGGTGACCCTAATGCATGGCCAAGTCCTTCTTCATGTGATCTTAGAATTTTGGAAGAAGAAGAAGAGGAAATCATCAAATATAGGGCACCTACAGCATGCATCCCTCCGGAAATTCCTACTCAAAATTCATTTTCAAATTTTTCAGCTCCAGAAGAAGAAACTGAAGCTCCACAGGACCATTCTAGTCTTTTATTTTGTGATGATAGTGTTATTAGTAGTCCTAATTTTTCTAATATTGTTGTTACAGATTTTACAGAAGAAGAATGCATAGGAGATAATTCCATAGGTGTAGGGGATTGCACTAAGCCCCAGGGACCACCACAATTTACTGGTACATCAGAAGATTCAGAAGATGAACCACAAAGTGTAGGGACTTGCATGGTGGAAGCAAGCACCCAAGGATCACCTATTCCAGTTGAGTGTCCACCAGAGAGTGAGGCTGAAGAGGAGCATGTACTTGATCAGGAGGAGGCCACAGATACATCTACTATTGTAGAACCTCCAGGTATTCTCCAGCACGCTCAGGTAAGTATTTCTCCTTTTTGTTCAGAAAAATTCAAAAAGGTACCTAGTGCTGACTTTATTGGTTATGATGAATTTATTGATATACCTTGTGTAGAAATTGTTTGTGAAAATCCAATAGAGGTACCAACAATTGATTTCATTGGTCATAATGCATTACTTGATACATCTCTTGATATGGATAGTGAAATAATTTTAGAGGCACCTATAATTGATGTTGTTTGTTATGATGAATCACTTGATACATCTTTTGTAGATATGGATAGTGAAAATTTTTTAGAAGTGCCTGAAATGGATGTTATTTATTTTGATGAATCTCTTGCTATATCTTATGCTGAGGTTGAATGTGAGAAACTTATGGAAATATCTGAGATTGATTTGATTGGCTGTGACATATTACTTGATACACCCTGGATGGAAAATAATTGTGAAATTTCTATTGATGAGCCAGAAATTGATTTCTTTATTTGTGATGAGTCTCTGAATGCAAATTTTGTAGGAAATGATTTTGAAAATTTCATTGAGGTACCAGAATTTGATTTAATTGGACATGATGTAGTTTTGGATTCATTTCATGCAGAGACTGAATTTATATCATTTCTTTCTGACCCTGAATACTTGAGAGAGGTATTACATTATTTTGCAGGGTCTAGAAGACTTCAGGAGTGGGTGCTCCAACTGAACAGACTTCAACCTCCTGGAAGGACTTCTAAAGGGCATCAAGAAGGAGGAGATGATCTTACTTTAATTAAAAGCACTCCACCCCTTGAATGGCTCTTGAACCTGAATCGCCTTAGGCCACCAGAGAAATTTTTTGCAAAGTTCAAGTGTGGGGGAGTCCCAATTCTCTCAGCCACCCAGACACCTCCACTACCAAGATGGAGGCTACTTCTGGATAGACTCCGCCCAACCGAATAAAGGGGAGTTTAATTTTTCTTGCATTTTCTTTTATCGCATTTTTCACTTTTATGTTTTCTAGAGTAAATTGAATAAATAGACATTGTAAATACCATATTTTTTCTTTTAGCACTTTTTCTTGCATGACTAGGAATAAAAGTATCCCTTTAGGTTATCTTCATGTCATGTTAGAGTCTTTTGAAAATAAATTAAATTTGGTTGTTAAAACTTAGGATTTGAGCTAATGGATGAAATCTTGGATATTTGAGTACTACTTGGTTTTAGATTCTTAATTGAGGATTTGAGATGGATTATTTTTACCTAGTGAGAATTAGCCTTATATTTGTGACACATACATGTTATTGTACTCTAGAACTTGCTTAGGTTCTTTCAAAACCATATTTCAATGATTGGATCACATCTATAGAAGCTAATCACTTTGTTTACCTTTCCATATCCATTTTAGAAAAAAAAATCATGTTCATTCCATTTTTCTTTACTTATTTCTTACTCTTACCCTCACTTTTCTTTGGACTTGTTTGTTTGAAATGTTTCTAATGCTATTTTGCCCGAGACGGACAAAGATTTAAGTGTGGGGGAGTGATTAGTGATTTGGAAGCAATTTTTTGAAAATTTTTTTGCCAAGTTGATTGGAGTTTGGTGTCAAAAATGAGCAAGAAGAAGTGATCAAAGATTGAAAACAATTGAAGATTCTTGACCATCAATTGGAGATCCAAGCCATGTGTGCCAAGGTGAATTCGGCTGAAAAGAGATGAAATCTGCAATGAGGAGAACCATGGCAACAAATGAAGAAAACTTGTGCCAAAAAGAAAAAAAAATTCTGTGAATTGACTTCAGCTGTTCTTGGATAGGAAGATCAGTAGCATTTTGCTACAATCTGAATGGAGCTGCAAAGTGCTGAAAAATCTATGAAAAGCTGCTTTGAATTTCTGCATTCGGAGAAGAATTCAGTGGGGGAAGCTAGTAAGGCAGTTTGTACCAATTTCCAATTGAATTCTTGCTTTCTAAATCAGTGATGCCTTGCTGCCCTCTAACCGAACTTGCGGAATGGTCTTTCAACTGAACAAAATCTCTTGGGAACAGAATTGAAACTGCTGAATGAAAGAATTCAGTGAAGGAAAATTGCAGGGCAGTGAATTCAGCAATAATTACAAGAGAAAGCAGATGGAATGCAGTCTTGGCACAGTTTTGTATCAATCCAAACTGAATTTTGTTTCCTTAAATCAGCAAATGCATTGCTGAATTTGATAGAACTTGCGGAATGGTCTTTCAACTGAATTCAACTTTTTGGGTGAGCAGGATTTAAGAAAGGCTGCTGGGATGTTTATCAGAACAGAAAAAAAAGAAAGGAAAATTGCAGTGCAGAAACTTTCAATGTGAATTTGGAAAGCTGACCAAAGGGCTGAAAAGAGAGCTGAAAAACTGCACTGCTTGAAATCTGCCGAGAGCTGAATTCTGGAGCTTATGAATGAAGAATACAAACTGGAAAATCTGAAACTAAGCAAATTCGTGCCATTGCAAAGAAGAATACAAGTGAAGGAGCAAAGAATTTCAAGGATGAAGAACCTAACTATTCTAGAGTCTGAGATTGAAGCATTGGAGTTAGAATCTTAAGCAGAAAAATGCAGAAATCTGAAACAAACCTGTGCAGATCATTAATTTGAAACCAAAGTAGAAATGTCTCAAGTTGCTGATATAACTTCTGATTTTTCTGATACAATTCTGATGCTAACTGGACCGAAGTGTTCCAAATGAAGGTTGACTCCATCAATAGGGTTGAGAGCAGAAAAAAAAAAGAAAGAAAAAAAAACAGAAAAAAAAACAGTTTGAAAAAAAAAAGAGAAACAAGTTGATACAATGGAATTTTGGCACCATGAAGCAAGTGAAGTAAGTTTTTCTCATCCAAATCAAATTCTCTGCCCCATAACAAGTCTGAATTTACAAGAAAGAAAGAAAGAAGAGAAAGAAGAATGAGAAAAGTTGGCACGCAATAGGCAAACTTGGCACATTGAAACCAAGGAAGGGTTTTTCATCCAAATCAAAGGCAATTACTTAAATTTGACTTTACCACACTTTTGATATCATCAGAGGACTGACAAATGGGGCAAAGCACATTGGAAACATTTTTGAGCAACCAAGTCTCCCACTCCATCAATTTTTCCATTTCCTTGATTTTTATTCCATTTCTTACCATTTTCTATGTTTTCATTTGTTTTTGTAGATATTGATCCCAATCATGAATAATAGTGGAGAGTAGATAATAAGCAAGCCTATGGTAGTGCAAGAAGCATTTGTGTTTGAGTGAGCTCCACTTCCATCATCAAGTTAGAACTTAAGGAGAGAGCCACCCAAAATTTTCCTTGAAAGGCTAGTGATTTAAATTCATCTCAATGACTCATGATGGATAAAAAGGCTAAGTTGTTGATTTAAGGACAAGATACTAATCCATAGAGCTTAGATTTATGAGAATTGACAACCTTAGGTAATTTCTTTTCATTTGCTTCTAATTATGCTTAAGAAAATCTAGGGGATACTTATTTAGTAGTTTCGCGAGACGCTCAAGGTTAAGTGTGGGGGAGTTGATAAGTACCATTTTTATTGATTATTTGAGTTGCTAAAATCCATGTTTGACCTATGTTTTTATTGCTTAATTGTGAAATTACCCTAGGTTTTGGAACTTTCTCTTATTTTGGACTTAATTGTAAATTTACATATTTTTTGGATTATTTGGCCACTAATTTTCTGATATATTTTTATAGGCATGAAAGGATCCTGGACATAGGGCATACTGGGTCAAACTTGAGTCGGATGTGAACCGGATCGAATTATCAAGCTTAGAATTAATCCGGGCCTCCGATTCAAGAGCGGCTAGATCTGAGCCATCCGGGACGATCTGAAGCAATCCGAGCTAGGGTTAGGGTTGATCAAGCTCTATGATCAAGATATGAAGGTTTCATTCCAATCAGAGCTCAATCAACCGTTGGATCAAGCAAGGAGGGCTCTAGAGCGTCCATTCACAGATTGAGTTGATCTGGACCATCCGTTGTACATCTAGAGGATCCGAGCTACCACGAGGCAGATCCTGAACCCAGATTATCATCATAAAAATTTGGATCAAATCAGAGCAAGATCTGCTGTTGGATTTCCTCCGATCAATCTGGGCCGTCCATTGCTAATGTATTTAATCAGATTTTTCCAGCCCTTCTCCTTGTCGCGTCTTCGCCGCAAACAGTAGCATCTTCTTCGTTTCTTCGTTTTGCTTCAATTTTTTCTCAGTTTTGAAGGCGTGACCACTCAATCTCTACCTTGGATCAAGTTCTGAGTCATTGGGGATAGTTTCATTAGAGAATTCAGCTCAAATTTGCATCGGAAGAGGGCTGTTTGAGGGTTTCGGCAGCTCAGCAATCTAACCACTTGTACCTCGTCCGCAAGCCATTTCCGACCATCCGAGCCGGCTGTAGGGGTTCTCAGGTGAGCTCAGATGGTCCTCGAATCACCACAGAAACCACCATCGACTGAGGCCAAGGAAATTGGATTGAAATTCCAGCTGCGTGCGTTTTGAGCAGAGTTAATCGATTGAAGTTGTTTTCCAATGATTTACTGTGCTTAGGGGTTCGAGGCCAGCTCTTGCTTGACGACCAAGAAGACTTTGAGCTCGGGAAGAGATTGGGGTTTAGATTTCTTAGTTAATTTTAGTTATTTGTAGCTGTAATTTCCAATTCTGTTTTAGTTTGGTTTCTGTCTTTGTTTCAGATTCGTTTACTTCGTTTAATGCATTGTTCTAGCTCAAATTAGGTTTCAATCTTGCAAGTTAATCAGTAGGTAGCTTGTTTAGTTAACAATTGCTTTAAATTTCAGTTTGTTTCGCTGCAATTCAATTCTGAATTTAGTCAAGCTGCGTATCAGATTTTTGCATCTTGCGTATCAGTTAATGACATGAATGTTAACTCATAGTTTCTGAATTTTGTATTCCACGGATTTTAGTTTCTCTTTTGAAGTCATATTGTAGCTTGTTTCCTTTTGCATAGCATTTTAGATCAGCTCTTGCAGTTGGTTTCAGAGTGTGCCAGTTTAATTTCTGCAAACTTCCAACTCATTTCTGCAATCTTGTTTCGTTTCTGCAAGTTAGAGATTAGAGCCCCTGAATTTCGAATCGAGTGTCAAATTATTCTTTCCCAATCTTTTCTGGTAATCAGCTTTGTTAATCTGTTCTCAACTTGCTCCATTTTTGGTTAAATCTGAGAGTCAGTTTTCAATTTCTGACTTTCTAATTCATTCCTGCATTCTGCTTTACTGCCAGCTCTGTTCTTCCAAGCTAATTTCATCAATGTTATTCATGAATTCAGATTGTATCAATCGCCCAGCTGCGTACCAATTTCATTATTTCTGAACTGTGCATCGAATGCAACTCCAATAAACTGGTTAATGTTAGTTGTGTTTCATTAGATTGCTTTTGAATTCGAGTTTTTTTTGTTTAACACATCAGTCATCATTCCTGCATTAGTATCAATTGGAACTTTAGCATTGGCTACTGCTTAGTCATATTCGGTCAGTTTGAGTAACTCCCAAGGTTGAAAACAACTTGTTTGAATTTTTGGCACATGACAGCAGTTTGCTCTTCCATTCCTACAGTTTGCCTAGGCTGATTAAGTTTCAGACTAGTTGAGTTTTTCAGTGGACAATACCTAGCTTAAGTTTCCTCATTTTAACTGCTATTTCATTTCCAATTGCAAATCCAAACCCATATTCACATTTGAAACCCGAAATTCACAAACGACACCTAAATACAAGCGCGAATCAAACACGACAACTAGCCCCGAGAAAAATACGACCTGTGGCCCCTATATTACATTTTTATACTTTTGATTGTAAAAGGGTTTCCAGCATTTCATTTATAAATTCTAAATTTGAGACCCACATTCGTGACACATAGTTTGGGTCCGTCACTGTCCTCGTCGAAAGAAGAAAAATCAAGGTATATCTTTTTATTTAGTTGTTGAAACATGTTTAGCGGTGTTATCTACCAGTACCTGGTGTGTAGATACGGGAGCCACTGATCTTGTCTGCAATTTTTTGCATGGGTTCCAGGAAACCAGACGACTAGCTGAGGGAGAGATTACCGTCTACATGGGCAATGCTACGTAGGTGGCGGCTATTGCAGTGGGAGACGTTTATTTATCTTTTGATAGAAATAAGACATTGGTTTTAAGAAATTACCTTTATGTACCTTCATTTAGAAAGAATCTTATTTCAGTTTCTAAATTATTTATGGATGAGTATTCTATTTCTTTTAATGATAGAGTTGTTATAAAAAGGAATAGAGAGATTATCTGTTATGGTGCATTGGATGACAATTTGTACACTCTTGAACCAAAAACTCCCACGATGCAAATAGAAATTAATAACTCATCTTTTAATCATAATAAGATATAAGAACCTTCGAAAATGAACCAAACGTATCTTTGGCATCTAAGGTTAGGTAATATTAACCTGAGTAGAATTCAAAGGTTGATAGCCGATGGACCTTTGGGTTCATTGGTGGTGGAAGATTTCTCAACCTGCGAATCTTACTTGGAAGGTAAGATGGCCAAGAGGCCTTTTAAGGCCAAGGGGTATAGAGCCAAAGATGTGTTGGAGTTGGTTCATTTTGATTTGTGTGGTCCTATGTCTATCCAGGCTAGAGGTGACTTTGAATATTTCATCTCTTTTATAGATGATTATTCAAGGTATGGATATATTTACTTGATACACCACAAGTCTGAATGCTTTGACAGGTTCAAAGAATTCAAGGCCGATGTGATGAAATGTCTAGGTAAAAGTATCAAGACACTATGATCTGATCCTAGTGGTGAGTACCTCTTGGGAGAGTTTAGGAGTTACTTATCAGAGGTTGGGATCCAATCCCAGTTGTCCGCACCTAGTACACCTCAGCAAAACGGTGTGGTGGAGCGAAGGAATATGACTCTTATGGAGATGGTTAGATCGATGATGAGTTATTCTGAGTTACCGGATTTGTTCTGGGGGTATGCTCTGGAAATGACAGTGTATATTCTGAACTTGGTACCATCTAAATCAGTGCCCTCTACTCCCACAGAATTGTGGATTGGGCGTAAGCCTAGTCTGAGACATATTCAGATTTGGGGTAGTCCAGCACATGTGCTGAAGGGAGATGCTGATAAGTTGGAATCTCGTACAGAGGTACGCTTGTTCGTAGGCTATCCTAGAGGTATGAAAGATGGTTTATTTTATAGGCCTAAAGATCATAGGGTGATCGTTAGCACGAATGCCTGATTTTTAGAGGAAGACTATGTGATGAACCACAAGTCCATGAGTAAGATTGTTCTAGAGCAGAAGAGAGGGGAAGATCCAACTTCAGTACCAACGGTACAGGAGGACATACCAGAAGTGACTACACCGCGTGTCACAGAGGATACACAGGTAGTACCTCGTCGTAGTGGGAGGGTTGTTAGATAACCTGAGAGATTCATGTTTTTGGGTGAGTCTTCGGACTTGGTCCCGAGTGAACATGAACTTGATCCCTGGACCTATGACGAGGCACTCCAAGATAAAGATGTGATATCTTGGCAAAACGCAATGAATTCTGAGATAGAATCTATGGATTCTAATCAGGTCTGGAAGCTAGTAGAACAACCTAAAGGTGTAAAAGTCATTGGATGCAAGTGGATCTACAAAAGAAAGAGAGGATCAGATGGGAAGGTAGAGACCTTCAAATCAAGACTTGTTGCGAAAGGGTATACTCAAAAATGTAGGGGCAATCGACCCAAGTATGATCGGGAGGATCATGGGTTTTGATGTGTGTGTCAATATGATTAAGTTAGGGTTTCATGTTGATCTAATATGTGTGTGTGAGTGTGCAGGTTTGAAGGATACACATAGACTTGGTTGGACGTCTTCGGGTTCGGTGAAGGGTGACATGGAGGCAAGTCGTGGGCTTGTGTGCGCATCTGAGGGACCATGGACAAGCAGGGACGATGAGCCGAGGGAAGCGAACTTCGAGGTGTACGTGAAGGATGCCATGGAGGCAAGCTGAGGGCTTGTGTGTGCATCTGAGGGACGAGGGCTAAAGTCGAAGAGGGCTTGAAGGCAACAGGTCGAGGCTACTGGAGCAAGAACGATGAGCTGAGGGAAGCGGACTTCGAGACATGCATGAAGGATGGCATGGAGGCAAACCGAGGGCTTGTGTGCGCATCTGAGGGACGGGAGCCAAAGTCGAAGAGTGCTTGAAGGCAACAAATCGAGGCTGCTGGATGAAGAGTCAACCAAGTCGTGAGGTTTCGAGTGCTGAGGGAATTGTACTCGGGGGCTAAGTCGTGAGGGGTCGAGTGCTAAGAGAAATATACTCAAGAAGGGTAACCCTAGACTAAGGGAGTGGACCAATCAACTGGTGAGGGACCAGTCGACTGATAGGGTCCATAGAAAGATCAGTCGACTAGTCCAGGACTAATGGTGACCAAAATTTGAATTGCCATTCGAATTCGACCAGTCGACTGGTACTGTACCAGTCGACTGGTACTGGACCAGTCGACTGGTAACGGTCAAATCAGCCTCGAGCTCTATTTAAGGGAGCTCATTTATGGCTATTTCTTCTTAGTGAAACTAGCTTGGTTAAAGCTTGTTAGTAGCCTACTAGTGCTCAGGAATTGTCCAAGGGTTGTGGCAAGGTTTCTCCAACCACAAGGAGCGATAAGAGCTAGTCGGAGGTGTTCCGGGGAATCATCCACCGAAGGATCGGGATCGTCCACCTTACAGATAGTCGTGGAGTAGGAGTTTCATCTCTGAACCACGTAAATTGGTGTGTTCTTCGTGTTTGTTAATTTTAGGTTTTATTATTCCGCTTGTGCACTAACATTTGTAGGAAGGAAGATCGAAAAATTGCTATTCACCCCCCTCTAGCAAACGGTAAGATCCTAACAAAAAAGTGGGTAACGATTATGAGGAGATATTTTTGTCGGTAGTCATGCTTAAGTCTTTCTGAATTCTCTTGTCTATTGTCACTCATATGGATTATGAGGTTTGGCAGATGGATGTCATGATAGCTTTCCTTAATGGAAGTCTTAAGGAAAACATCAATATGAAACAACCAGAGGGATTCGTTGTAAAGGATAAAGAGCATCTTGTGTGTAAGCTTAATCGGTCCATTTATGGATTAAAGCAAGCTTCAAGATCTTGGAAGATCCGGTTTGATGTGGTAATCCTATCTTATGGATTTATTCAAAGTCCGGAGGAGTCTTGTGTATACAAGAGATGTGACGAAAACGTAGTGGTATTTCTTATACTATACGTAAATGACATTTTGCTTATTGGCAACAATGTCAAAGTGTTGTCAGATGTAAGGGTATGGTTGTCCAAACAGTTTGATATGAAGGACTTGGGAGAAGCTGGGCACATCCTTGGGATCAAAGTTATAAGGGATCGCAAGAAGAGGATGTTGTGCTTATCTCAAGTTTCATACATTGACACTATCCTAGCTCGTTTTAGCATGCAAAACTCCAAGAAAGATTTTCTACCTTTTCGGCATGGAGTACCTTTATCTAAAGAGATGTGTCCTAAAACATCAAAGGAGATAGAGGAGATGAAGGTGGTTCCTTATGCTTTGGCTGTAGGAAGTCTCATGTATGCTATGCTATGTACGAGATCGGATATCTGCTTTGTCGTGGCATGGTTAGCAGATATTAGAGTAATCCAGGACAGGGACATTGGGCTGCGGTAAAACATATATTGAAGTACCTAAGAAGGACTAGAGATTATATGCTAGTTTACCAAGCAGATCAATTACTCCCTATGGGTTACACGGATTCTGACTTCCAATCAGATAGGGATAACAGTAAGTCTACCTCGAGGTATGTGTTTACTTTGGGAGGTGGAGCCATAGTATGGAGGAGTATCAAGCAGAAATGCATTACGAACTCCACCATAGAAGCTGAGTCTATGGCGACCTCTGAGGCAGCCAAAGAAGCTGTTTGGCTCAGGAACTTATTAATGGACTTAGATGTGATTCCTGGTTTGTCCATAGCTATCACAATTTATTGTGATAACAGTGGTGTAGTTGCAAACTCGAAGGAACCACGAGCCCATAAGGCGAGTAAACACATAGAGTGCAAGTACCACCTGATACGAGAGATCATAAAGCGAGGAGAAGTTGTTGTCGCCAAGATTGCATCAGAGGATAACCTGGCAGATCCTTTCACTAAGGCCCTTCCAGCGAGAGCTTTTGATAGGCATGTGGAGGGAATGGGGGTTAGATGTAAGGTAGTTTGATGGTAGCATAGTCTTTTAGTATAAGTGGGAGAATGTTAGGATGTATATTAAAAGCCTAGCTTTTGTATGAACATCTATATTTTGGAATGAGAATCAAATTATCATTGTTTGCATTTTATATTTATTATATGTGTGCATATTGTCTAATTCTTTACATTGTAAAAAACGATTAACGAGTTTTTTCAAACCTCGGGCGACCGGCCCATCCTCACGAAAGTTTCCCACTGGCCGCTAAGGTAAATCGGGAAGCGCTCGCAGTGGGTGGTCTAGAAGCCCTGTGTCCCAGGGTTCACGCCCCATTTGGAGGAAAAATTTCGGCAACGCCGTAGCTGGGATCGAATCGCGGATGCCTGGGATAGCGAATAGTCACCCTACCGCTGCACCATAGCCCCGGAGGCATAATTCTTTACATTGTAGACAACATGGTGTGTGGTGTCACACAGAAGATTATGTTATCAGTCCCTTGTAAAGTATAAGTAGTGGATCACAACCGAGATGGTTTTGGACAAACCATTGGCATAGTTGTAGTGTAATTTGGTATTGGTCTATCTTGATCAGGACCGACTTAGAGGTGATTCAATTTATACTGACTATATAATCGAATCAGACCTCAGATATTATGGTGTACATGCTCTTAATCCTGATATAATAACGGGCACATGTACTTAATATCTATTTCTTTGATTTATCAGTGGACGAGATTTATTTGTTAAATTGATAAACCAGGTAAATTGAGAAATAATATTATTTAAATGATGTGTCGTTGATTATAGAAGGGAACCGTGTCCTAATGGGTTAGGATGATGATGTCTCCTTGAGGAGCTCATAAAGTTCATCATATAAATCCTGCAAGTGGACTTGGTCCGACATGATGATAAGGCTGAGTGGTACTACTCATGGAGTTAGATATTAATTAATTAAATTTTTAATAATTTAATTAATTAATGGACATACGAGATCTTAAACATGGGGAGATTATGTACACATAATATGTTGGAGCCCATATTTATTTATGGGGGTTGGTGAGGTAGTTCAATGATAACCCTTTAGTGGACCGGGTTATCATTAATGGATCGGGCTTTGGATCTATTAGGAGACCAAGATCCAACTCCTCCTCATGGTCCCTATTGTAGTCTATATATACCTCATGAGTCATGAGACCAAGGAACCACAACATAACCCTAAGTCTCTCTCTTCCTCTCCCTCTCATATTCTTTTCTCTCCTAGGGCTTTTGGCGCCGCGCACAAGCAAGGAGGAGGGTGCGGTGGAGAAGAAGCAACACGAGGTCATCTCCTTCTCTTTTCTTCTTCTTTCACCTCTCTTCCTAAGGGCATACACAACAAGGAGGGAGATAGAGTGGTCGGCAGCAAGGAGGTATCTCCTTTCAGCGCCGGCGGCAAGGAAGAAGGCTTGGTAGCCGACGGCTATGGTTTGGAGGAAGGAGAGAATTCTATCTCTCTTCTTTTTCTTCCTCCTCTTCTTCTTCCTTTCTACTTTCCTTGGTGGACGGTGCAAAGAAGGAGCAACTCCTTCTTTGGTTTCGGCGCAAACAAAGGAAGGGAAAGGAAACCCTAGGGTATCGGTGCAAGGAAGAAGAAAGAGAAGGAAGCTAGGGATTTGTCTTGGTGACTTCGTTTCTTGGAAGATCGTTGCCCACACGACGTTCAAGAAGAGGATAGGACATACGATAGAAGACCGCGAGGTAAACAAGAGGTATAATTTTTGTTTGGTTTGTTCTTGAATCTTAATTAATTGTATGTTGTTAATTATCATGGACCCCGAAGATAAACATAAAAATCAGCGATCTATTCATCGTCTATTCCACGGCTAGTTGATTAGATGAGTTAGATTGCTAAACAATAAGTTTGTTCAAGCGATCACTCATATCAATTAGTATGATGATGAAACGGTCGCTTGGGAAATTTTTTTCCATCTGGATTTGTTTTAATCAATAAAATATTAATCCGGGGACATGGAGAGGATTCCCATGCATGACCGAAACCAACAGTGTAGGGTCCATCTTCGATTCGTACACCTGGTAGATCCCGTTACAACTTTTCCTTTGTTGATGATTATATTCGCTACACTTGGTCTATCTTATGAAGCATCATTCTGATTTCTTTGGTATCTATCATATGTTTCGTACCATGGTAAAAACTCAACATAATGTTGTTATTAAATATTTTCGATCTAATTTGGGTGGTGAATATACATCTAATCTTTTTTCTAAACTACTTACCTTAGATGGTATACTTTATCAATGTTCATGTAATGATACTCCTGAACAAAATAGTGTTACTGAAAGAAAACATAGACATATTGTTGAAACAACACGTTCTATCTTGTTGTTTGCATATCTTCATAGCGAGTTCTGGGGGGAAGCTATTCTTACTGCAGTCCATTCTATCAATAGAATTCCATCTTCTATTACATCTGGTTTATCTCTTTTTGAAAAATTATATTGTTATGTTCTTGATTATTCTGTCTTAAGAGTTTTTTGATCCACATATTTTGTCCTTTGTCCTCATGTTGAACATAGTAAACTTAGTTCTCGGTCTGATCATTGTGTTTTCCTTGGCTATGGTGAGGGTTAAAAGGGATATCGATGTTATGATCCAGTTAGTCAAAAATTCTACATCTCATGTCATGTTATTTTTCTTTAACACATTCCATTCTATTCCATCCCCTCTAACACTTCTAAACTTAGAAAATCTGATTTCACTCGTATTGATCCTTTTTGCACAGACTCCAATGATATGACGTCTCATGTTTCTCCACAAGTAGACTACCCTAGCAACTCTTCTTCTAATAATACTATTTGCAGGATTGACACACATACAGATTCTGGTCTTCATCCCCCTGCTCCTACTGCTTCCCATAATACTCCTGCAATAGCAGATCCTCCTCCTCATTACCCTCAACGATCTCGTAAGCCTACGTAATTACTTGATTTTATGTGTTCTACTTATTCTAGTGCATTTTCTTCCTTTTTGATTTCTATTCGCCAATTGTCTGAGCCCTCCTCTTACAGAGAGGCTTCTCTTGACCCTCTTTGGCAGCAAGCTATGGCGGAAGAACTTTCTGCTTTGTATCAAACAAGTACTTGGGATCTTGTTCCTCTTCCTTTGGGGAAGCATGTGATTGGTTCTCGATTGGTGTATAAAATCAAAACTAAATTTGATGGGGTCGTTGAGCATTATAAAGCTCGTTTGGTTATTAAAGGATTTTCCCAACAATATGACATGGATTATAGAAAAACCTTTGCTATAGTTTCCAAGCTTGTTACTATCTATGTTAGTAGGAGCTCTAGAGCCAATTATGTGATGATTGACTAGGGACTTTTTGTATCATATTCTATCATTAATAAAGGCATGTTTGGTTATTATACTTTATATTTGTGCCAAATAACTAAGTATAATAATGTCCTTGGGTAGTAGGTTATTATCTACATTATATCGATTGGTTGAATCGATAGTGAGATGATGTAGAGAACACTATACTAAATCATTCCTAGTCAAGCATTAATATTCAAGGACAATATTAATGCATGGAGACTAACATGTAGGTCAATTGATGACTTGAGCTCACAAGTCATGGATATATGATATCAAGTTGATACATGGATATACATAAGAGAATGTGTATTGAATTCACCCGCCATGCGAAAGTTTCATAGATTGTCATAAGAGTGTCATAAATTTTCTCATGTGACTATTAGTATGAATAGTACTTAGACCTGAAGTCACTACGGTTCCCTATATAAGGAGTTATATACTTTGGTATCGTCAAACGTCACCTGTAACAGGGTGGACTATAAAGGTGATCACTGGGTATGTAATGAATTATGCGGAGGGATGTGAGTGATGTAGATGAGATCTATCCCTCCCATATGACGGGAGTGATATATGTGGGCCCCTTGATCGAGTAGGACTACTAAAACTCATGGTCATGCTCAAATGAGTTAATATAAGATATTGAGCTCATTTGTTTGAATGAGTCTACTCAGGGATCATGAAACACAAAGATTGATCGAGGATGACACGGTCTATGCCTCATTGGTCGATCTAGATATCGATGATGGAATGGCAAGGTCATATATTGTCATAGCCACGGAGGTTAAGTCGAATCTCGATTTTCTCGTCACATGGGTAGCAATGATGGATTGCTAGATACCGCTCATTGCTTATGTGTCTAAAGCGGTTTAGACATATTGCCAACGTTACAACAACATATTGGGTCACACACTAAGAACATGATGTTTCGGTGATTAATTGATCTTAGTTTGACTAAGATTTGATCCGAATTGGATTAATTAAGTTAGACTCAAGTGAATCCAATTGGATTATGGAATTGAGATCTAATTTGAGTTTGACTCATTTAGATTAGACTCAATCACATTTGAATAAGATATTAATTTATTAAAATGTTTAATAAATTAATAATAGAGGAAGATTAAAAGTTTCTCTTCATTGGATGAAGAGAAGTTGAAGAGTCACATGAAAAAATGTGCTCTAAGTGGGTTTTTATTAGCATTAATGGAGGGAAGCTAAAGGGACAAAAACTCTTCATATTCATGGGATGAATATAAAAGAGTTTTTCTTAACATTTGGATGAAAAACTTGCCATTTTTTCTTCCCTTCCTTCTCTTGGCCAAAATCCCTCATCTCCCTCTCTTTCTTGCTTTGTTAATCTCCTCTTGTGGCTAGCACCACAAAGGTGATTCTTTACTGAAGCATGAGAGATCGTGTTCGTATGTATACGCATAGAGGCACGGACACTTGAATGTGCAAGATATCCGGCATACCTCGGACAAGCGGGATAAGCGAAGGGTGATAAATACTATTTTATTGATTATTTGAGCTGCTAAAATCCATGTTTGATCTATGTTTTTATTGTCAAAATGGTGAAATTGCCCTAGGTTTTAGAACTTACTTTTATTTTGGACTTAATTGCAAATATGCAAATTTTTGGATTATTTTGGCCACTAAATTCTTGATCTATTTTTTGTAGGCATCAAGGTTCAAGGATCTAGGGCATATTGGGTCAAACTCGAGTCGGAAGTGACCCGGATCAGATTATCAAGATTACGATTAAATCTGGGCCGTTCGATTCGAAAGCGGCTAGATCTGAGCCATCCGGGACGATCTGAAGCAATCCAAGCTAGGGTTAGGGTTGATCAAGCTCTATGATCAAGATCTGAAGGTTTCATTCCAATCAGAGCTCAATCAACCGTTGGATCAAGCAAGGAGGGCTCTAGAGCGTCCAATCACTGATTAGGGTGATCTGGACCATCCGTTGCACATCTGGAGGATCCGAGCTGTCACAAGGCAGATCCTGACCCCAGATCATCATCATTAAAGTTTGGTTCAAATCAGAGAAAGATCAGCCATTGGATTTCATCCGATCAATCACAGCCGTCCAATGCTTATGTATTTAATCAAAAATCTGCCCAGCTTCAGCCTTCGTCGCGTCTTCGCTGTCTTCGCCGTTCTTCCTTAGTTTTGATGTTCTTAGCAATTTCTTCATCCAAGAAGGCGTGACCACCTCGTTTCCAACCGAAATTCATCATCTGAATCTTTAGAAGGCAGCATCAACCGAGATTTCAGCTCAAATTTCATCCGGACAGAGCTTGTTGAGGGTTTCGCAATCTCTGTGGTCCGAGCACTGAGATCTTCGCCACAATCCATTTCCGATGATCTGAGGCACTTGTAGGGGTTCTCAGGTGACCTCAGGTTGTTTCCAAATCACCATCGCAGCTCCACAAACGAAGATCGAAGCATTTGGATTGGAATTCTCCCAGCTGAAGCAGTTTGAGCAGAATCGATGGATTGAAGCTGTTTTTCCACTGATTTGCTGAGCCTAGGGGTTCGAAGCCGGCTCTTGATTGACAACCAAGAAGATCCTGAGCTCGGGAAGGAATCGAGGAGTAGTTTTCCTTAGTTAAATTCCTGATTTTGCTGTAGATTTCATTTCAGCCGAATTCCACTCTGTTTTCTGCAATTTGCTGTAGTAGCAGCTGTCGAGTTTGAATTTCTGAGTTGTTTAACTTAATTAGGTTTCAATTCTTAGAGATAATTAGTTTAAGAGTTTGTTTAGGTGACAATTAGATTAAATTTTAGATTAGTGCTTTAATTGTGCTTGCGTATCAGTTTAGCTGTGGTGTGCCAATTGGTTTAGCTTGCGTGCCATTTTATTCCAGCATTTCTCAATGTGTTTTTGCTGTAGTTTGTTTTAACTTTTCAGTCTAGTTATTTAAGTCAATTGTTAGTAAGTAGTTAGATTTCATCTCAGTTTGTTTCCGGTTTAAATTTCTGAGTATAAACTCCATTTCTTGCGTGCCAAATACAAGCTTGCGTGCCATTTTAAATCTGAAATGTCTACAGATTTCTGAATTGCTAAGGCTGTTTGTTTGCCAAATTGTCTCTGGTTTTCATCATTAATTCCTGCCTTCGAGTCCAGTATGTGTGTGCTTGTTAACCTATAACTTGGTTTTGATTTTCTGCAATTCAATCCATGTTATTAGCTTAGCTAGCATCATATTTCGAAAGTTTGTTCTCATTACTGCATTTGCTTTTATTTCTGCATTCTTTTCCTTGCTTTTGTTTGTGTCTAAGTGAGCTGTTTCTTCATCATTTCCTGCTAAGTTCTTTAGTGATAGTTTGCTTTTCAATTTCATTCGGTCAGCTTGCCAAGCTTTTCATTGCTACTTGTTTAATTTCTGAATTTTGCATGTGTTTCCTTGTGTCAAGCTAGTTTGTCTTCGAAAAATCCATAACTGCTTTTACTTCATTGCTGGGCATTTCTTTTGGTTTGTTGCAAACAGAAAACGATTTCCCATAAACAAATATGGTAAGTGTTTACTTAGGTTTCCATTAGCTGAATTCTTAGTGCCAATTTCTTTGTTTAGTTCCATTGCTCACTCTCTTTTATTTTCATTTCATTTTCATTTTCAATTAAAAACCAAAATCCCATTACTTATTTGAAACCCCAAAAACGACACATAACTACAAGTTTGAATCAAGCACGACAACTAGCCCCGAGAAAAATACGACCTGTGGCCCCTATATTACATTTTCATATTCTGATTGTAAAAAGGGTTTCTAGCATTTCATTTATAAATTTTAAATTTGAGGCCCACATTCGTGACACATAGTTTGGGTCCGTCAAATTTTTGGCGCCGTTGCCGGGGAACTGTTAGTTGACTTGTTTGATTTTTGCTTGTGCACTTATTTCATATCATTCTTGACTTACTTTTGTGCTTATTGCTATATCTTTGGATTTGATTTTATCTGTTTATCTGTTTATCTACTTTTACTGCGATTTGTTTTGTTTTTATGACCAGGTCTCTAGGTGCTGAATTAGAAGATTTCGATCCTGAGATTGAGAGGACTTTCAGAGTCAGGAGGAGCCAGGCCATACTTTCTGAGACTACAGATATCCCTCCTATTCAGACTATCTCCACTCACTCAGGCATTGACATGGCAGACCACCAGAGAACCATGAAGGAGCTTGCAGCACCTGACGCTGCATTTCAGTACTCCAGCATAGCTTATCCAGAGCTGGGGGAAAGTTTTGAGCTAAGATCGGGACTTATAAATTTGTTGCCAAAGTTTCAGGGTTTATGTCACGCCCCGAGACCCAGGAGCCGCTGTTCCAATATAAAATCGGACAGCACCTCCCCTGTCCGGCGGACAATTTACACATACACAGAACACGACCACGCAGTTTAATTGGCCTCAGGCCTCAAAATAGATATAAACACAACATATAAATACCAGACAACTAGGTAAATCATACCTGACTACGGACCGGTCCGACTTAGGACAGAACAACCAATACAACAACCCCTTAGGGCACACGACACACTCGTAATACATATACAAATCGCTAAGGACATATGAAACAAATACACTGTCTAGTACAAACACATAACCCTGTCGTCACGATGGGTAGGGACTAGCTACTGGGCTCTTCCGGCGACTCCAAGTATCTCAACTTGAAATAAAAATATATGGCAACGGTGTGAGTCCATAAACTCAGCGAATACCCAACAGATGTGCATAGAAGGTTATACCAACAATAAGAGTTCAGCTAATACAGACTCATATCAACAGTAGGGAAAGACTAGTACTGAACATACTGAGGTAGATACATACCTGAATCCATCTAACCTGTACAGAGGGTAAGAAATACCAGTGGAATACCAATAGACATATAATCACAGATAACAAGTCTCCAGTATATGCGATGTCAAACAAATGCAGCAAATAAGTGCAGCAAACAATGCACAATGTAAAATATGCACATGGTGCAATGACATGAGTCACCCCCTAGTCCCAGTCAGGATCGTCGTCCACAACGTCCGCGTGGGTAGAGCTGTGACAACCTGTACCCAGTCAGGACATGGTCCACAACGTCCGCGTGGGTCAGCATGCAACAATGCAAGGATGGTGCATGCCCCAAATATATAAAGCACCCTGATGCAATGACATGTGTCACCCCCTAGTCCCAGTCAGGATTGTCCATAACGTCCGCGTGGGTAGAGCTGTGACAACCTGTACCCAGTCAGGACATCGTCCACAACGTCCGCGTGGGTCAGCATGCAATAATACAGAGATGGTGTATGATAGATACACATACCTCCCTCCAAGTCCTCAGTATACTAAGTCTCAGTCTGAAATCCTATAACAGGAAATACAGGTAACTTACAAGGTATACTGACCGGAAAACTACCAATCCCTCAAGGTCAAAGGCAGGAGATACATCACGATCTCTAAGCATACATATAGATATGACACTACCTGATACTGTATGGAACTAACAACATAATAACTCAGAGATAAACCACAGGTATCCAGGACAGGCATAATAAACAGGGATAACCAACAAGTATCCAGAACAGGCATAATAACCAGGGATCAATAACAAGTATCCAGAACAGACATAATAAACAGGGATAGCGTATGATCTTACTGCTATCTATAACAGTCTATGCATAACAAGATGACAATATCATAAAGATAAGTCAAAGGGTACCTGCCTCCAAATAGAAGAAACTCGTACGAAGAGAACCCCTTGCGTCCAGGTATCCGTATCTGATCAACGTCCTGTATCATAAATCAAAGCTTAGCTATCATACCAACTGATACTAACCAAACTAAGTACTCAGTCAAATTAGGATTAACCCAACTATCTCAATTAGGTATAATGCCACAAAGCTAAACCCAAACCTAACCACTCCAAGAACCAATCTTGGAATCTCACATAAACCCATAGCACATATCAAAACCACCAATTCACCAAACGAATCATCTATGATCAGTCTACCCAAACAATCCATATTAATTAGTATCAAATTAATCACCCTAGCCACTCCAACCGATGCCCATATAGATCAGGACACAAAGAATAGACCCTACTCACAACATGTAGGATTCAGAATGGATACAATGTAGAGTAAATCTACAGCTTCACCACTCACGGCAATTTTCAAGAACTCACGGCACCATCACGATTCAGACATAGTTAAACCCCATTCACATAGCACTTCAACACTTATCCAAAGAATAACCAACAACCTCTAACACCTTAGCTCACGTAGGATACCCAAAAACAACAAGGTCACAAAACGAAGCTCACGGCAGTAATCAAATAGAAACACTATTAAGTTAATGCTTAATTCCAATTCAAATCATGTCGCAAGAAAGGGTTCTACTTCACATGAATTGACCTAAGCAGAGCCCTAAATTTTCTTATCTCAAAAGCATTCCAAAACTCAAAATAAACAACCTTACCTCGCTGATCACCGGCCTAAAACCCAAGCTCAGCAACAGAAAAGGAAATCCGCAAATCTCATATCCAAATCTGACAAACTATCCTCGCCGATCCCAATTCACCACGTCTCCTATGATATGCTGCGATCAAAGACAGACCGAGGTTTAACGATGGAAAATTTCATCACATAGCAACTTCGGCGAGAACCCAAATCAGAGAACACAAATCCACAAGTACCAAAACCGAACCTAATCCAACGCAAGAACAGAAAACTCAAACCGATCTACAATCGGCTGCAACCACTAGGTTATTAAGATATTGCCAGAGGAAAATCAAGCTCTTACCCGATCGTGGTTGAAAAGAAACCATACCTTGTTTGCTAGCCCTAGCTATCCCCGACGTCGAGTGGCTCAGAGGACGAGAGTGGTCGTCGGATGGGTTCCACTGTGATTAGGGCTTGCAACCGAACAGAAAAAGAAGAGAGACCACAGTGATGGTCCTTGTGGCGAAGAGCAGATCAAATCCAAGGCATGGGGAAGAGGAGGTCGACGCCGCTGATACGTGCTCGTGGTAGAGGCCGAGCTGGCTCAATCGAGAAGAGCTCCGAGGGTTGTAGCCTCGCCGAGGTCGGGGTGTCGGCGGCTAGGGCACGAGAGGAGGAGGCGTCGGGTGTGGAGAAGAAGTCGGGCGGCTGGGATTTAGGGCTCGGCCGAGAGAAAAGAGGCTTTAATAAGGAGATATATCTGAGTGCGGGCCTTTTTGCAGAAAAGCCCTTCGATTCTCCGAAATCCAAACATTACCCTTAGGGTAAGGTTTTTCACAGATTAACCCTTCTAAATTTATATAATACACCTCAACTTAATCCTTAACTTTAGGTAAATTTACATAAGACAACTTATTTGAGGTTTTCTTTTATGAAACCCTTGATAAGTTTTAAATTTTACATTAAAGCCCCTTGGGCTCCTCCCGTAGGGCCGAAAACCCTAGACTCAATCCGAAAAAATCCTGAAAAATTTTCTGGTCCAGATTTTCGAATCGCCGTATTTTACAGTTTATCTGGGGAGGATCCAAACAGACACTTGCACGAATTCCATGTGGTGTGCTCTACTATGAAGCCTCAGGGCATTTCTGAAAAAGACATCAAGCTGAGAGCTTTCCCCTTCACATTGACAGGAGCAGCCAAAGACTGGTTCTATTATCTGCCTACAGGACATGTGTCTAGTTGGATCGCCATAAAGAAGGCATTTTTGGAGAAATATTTCCCAGCTTCCCGCACAGCTATAATCAGAAAAAATATCTGTGGGATTCAGCAAGTGGTGGGCGAAACACTATATGATTACTGGGAAAGATTTAACAAGTTGTGTTCAAGTTGCCCCCAGCATCAAATCAGTGAGCAATTATTGATTCAATATTTTTATGAGGGACTGCTGTAGATGGATAGAGTCCTGATAGATGTTGCAGCTGGAGGGGCCCTAGTGAACAAGTCACCTATGCAAGCTAGGGAGTTAATTTCTAATATGGCTGAGAATTCCCAACAATTTGGAGACAGAGCCTTGACCACCAGAGGAGTGGGAGAAGTTCAGTTAGTGCCTATTGATCATTATGACAAGAGATTTGCAGAGATCACGTCACTTATTAAGGAGTTGAAGGTTAGCAATGCAAATCAAGGGTCAACTCCTTCAGTACCTCCACAGTCAAGTCAAATGATAAGTGTGTGTGGCATTTGCTCTAGTCTAGAGCACACTTCAGACTCATGCCCCAATCTCCAACAGGACGAGACAGTAGCTGCATTAGTGAGAGGACAATTTCCAGCAAGAAACAATCCATATTCCTCTACCTATAACCCCGGTTGGAGGAATCATCCTAACTTGAGGTATGGGAATGCTTTCTGCCAACAAGAGCCTCAAAATCAACCCTCACAGCAGCCCCAATCGAATTTCCAGCAGCCCCAACAAGCTCAAAACAATCAGCCAACTTTTCAGCAAACACACCCAAATTTTCAGCCTTCGTTTCATCCTAATTCCTAACAATTCCAGGCATTTGAACCACAATTCCAGCAACCTTATCAAGGGCAGCAGGGCTTTCAATCATTCCCAGCTTTCCAAGCTCCAAATCAACAAAATTTTCAGCCATCACAGCCCATGAATCAGTTTTCACAGCCCTACAATCAAGGGTTTCAAGGGCAGAATTTTCAGCCTTCGCCACCTAATTTTCCACCTCAGAATCAGAATTTTAAAGGTCACAACGCCCAGCAATGTTTCCAAGCATATCAGCCATTTGATCAGCCCTCTTATCAGCCCCAAAATTCAAGTTTTCAACAAAATCAGCAATCAAAATTTCAGCCTTCTTCTTCATCCTTTCAAGGTCACTCAAGAAGCTATTCTAACCAAGGAGGTTATGGGAGCTCAAGTGGAGGAAATATGCCTCAACAGAGGGTTGATGATATGTTTCAACAGATAATGCAACAACAACAATCTTGGCAACAACAACAACAAGCTTGGCAACAAAACGTTGAGAGGCAAATAGGGCAACTGGCGAGTGGAATTAATCAAAATCAAGCTCAAGGATCAAGTCAACTTCCTTCCCAAACTGTTCCTAATCCCAAAGGGAATGTGAGTGATATATATTTGAGGAGTGGGAAGGTCACCTCATCTCCAAAGAGTCCAAGAGCAGAATTTTCAGGAAACCGGACAGCTTCTCCAATTCCGGCCCAAAACCACACTGAAATGAGTTCAAATTCAGCTGATTCCACCCCTAGCCCGTTCCCAACTCAGTCCTCGAGCAACCCTCCAAATTTGGTGGCAAACGGAGAAGAAATCAGTGGCGAGACGCAAAGGACAGCAGCCACTTCGCAGGGGATAGCAGGGCAGAATTCAGCCTCTCCACTTCCGGCCAAAGAAGATGATTTTAGGGTTCATTTACCCTTTCCACAGCAAAGAACACATGCCAAAAGACAAGGGGAGAAGGAGAAGGCTAAGGAATTTAATGAACTAGTGGAGCTTTTCAGCAAAGTGGAGATCAATATACCTTTGTTGACCATGATCAAAAGAATTCCAAAGTATGCTAAGTTTTTGAAGGATCTTTGTGTTAACAAACGGAAGCTTAAGGAAAATGAATTGGTCAGCATTGGGAAAAATGTTTCTTCGCTTATCCATGCCCTACCTCAGAAATGTGAAGACCCTGGGATGTTTACTGTTTCTTGTGAGATTGGGAGCACCATATTTCATGATGCTATGTTAGACTTAGGAGCTTCTATAAATGTGATGCCCAGGTCAGTCTTTCAATGCTCGGCATAGGCCCTTTACAGCCCACTGGCGTGGTGATACAGCTAGCAGATAGGAGCCAGACACGCCCAGCAGGTATGATTGAAGATGTTTTGGTGAAGGTAAAGGAGCTGATATTTCCTGCTGATTTCTATATTTTGGATATAGAGGGAGATTATCTGGCACACCGTTCTCCACTGATTCTAGGTAGACCGTTTCTGAAGACGGTCAGAACAAAGATTGATGTATATGCCGGTACACTTTCCATGGAGATTGGAGATACGGTTATTCAGTTTAGCCTTTTCGATGCTATGAAGCATCCGAGAGAGGATCACTCCATCAGGAGCATGGATATTATTGAGAAGCTGGAGTAGACAGAGTTAGAGGCTGAGGGATTTCTAGAGGATTTTTCTGGAGAAGTTATTCATTCAGAGGAGGCTGAGAGAGTACGTACTGCTGAGACTGAGGAATTTTCAGAAGACATTTCAGATGCTTTTACAGCTGGAGAGATTATTCTAGGTGTAGGGGATTGCACAGAGCCCCAAGGATCACCTATTTCTGTTGAGATTGAAAGTGTAGGGGATTGCACTAAGCCCCAAGAATCACCCATTCCTACCTCACAGGACCATTCTCATCTTTTATTTTGTGATTATAGTATTATTGAAGGTCTTGATTTTTCTAATTTGGTTGTTGCAAGAATAATTGAGGACACATGTATTGAAGAAAGTGTAGGGGATTGCACTAAGCCTCAGGGACCACCACAAGATTTAGAGTATGAACCAGAAAGTGTAGGGACTTGCCTGGTGGAAGCAAGAACCCAAGGATCACTTGTACCAGTAGAGTGCTTGCTAGAACTTGAACCTGATATGGACCCTATACTGGACCAGGAGGAAGCTATGGACACATCTATCATTATGGAACCTCCAGGTATTTTTCAGCGCGATCAGGTAAGTATTTCTTTTATTTTTTTGGATACATCAAGAAGGGCACCAAAAGTTGATTTTATTGGTTGCGATACATTTCTTGATTTGTCATGTGTGGGGAATAATTGGGAAAATTTCATTGGAACATCCAAAATAGATTTCATTGATTATGATAAGTGTCTTGATGCATCTTGGGTAGATATTCATTGTAAAAAATTCTTTGAGATGCCTAAACTTGATTTTATTGGATGTGATTCATTTTTGGATAAATTGTATGCAAAGACTGATATTATTTTATTTCCTTCGTACCCTGCACGCTCTAGAGGGGTAGTACATTGTTTTGCAGGGTCCAGAAGACTGCTGGAGTGGGAGCTTCATTTGAACAGACTGAAACCTCCTGAAATGTGTCCCAAAAAGAATAAAGAGGGAGTAGATTTTACTTTAATTCAAAACACTCTACCTCTTACATGGGTCTTGTATTTAAATAATCTTCGTCCACCTGAACAGGTTGCAGTTAAATCCAAGTGTGGGGGAGCGATGCGCAGTGAAGTTAAACAAAGGGAACAAGCTCTTTCGCACACCCGGACTCCTCCACTACCACGGTGGAGGCTTTTTCTTGACAGACTCCGACCGCCAAAAATAAAAGGGAGTTTGATTTTTGTTGCCTTTTCCTTTATTGCATGTTTTCACTCTTAAAATGAGTTATTGTTAATAAATAAGTGAGTAGAGTAACATGACATGAATAAAATCATTGTAAATACCATGTTTTGTGTTTTAGCACTTTTTCTTGCATGATTAGGAATAAATGTATCCCTCTAGGTTTTCTTATTGTCATTTTAGAGTCTTTTGAAAATAAATTAAATTTGGTTGTCAAAACTTAGGATTTGAGTTCATGGATGAAATCTTGGGTGCTTGAGTACGATTATGCTTTAGATTCTTGATTGAAGAATTGAGATGGATTAATTTTTACCTAGTGAGATTAGCCTTATTTTGTGATACACACATGTTATTGTACTCTAGAACTTGCTTAGGTTCTTTCAAAATCATATTTCAATGATTGGATCACATCTATAGAGGCTAATCCATTTGTTTCCTTTCCACATCAATTTTTAACGAAAATCATGTTCATTCCGTTTTTCTTTCCTTATTCCTAATCTTATCCCCAATTTTTCTATGGAATTATTGTTTGAAATGTTTTCTGATGCTATTTTGCCCGAGACGGACAAAGATTTAAGTGTGGGGGAGTGATTGGTGATTTGGAATCAATTTGTATCAAAAGAGGCAATTCATGTCAACGAATTTTTTTTTTCTACATTTTCATGTGCCCTGAAAAATTTGTTGGGAGCTGTTGTTGAATTTCTAAGCCAGGACAGATCTGAATTCAAGGCACAGAGTGTGTCAAAAGTGGAGGACATGCCAAGTTTCGGGTAAAAGCACTTGTCTAAATGACACATAATTGCAGCAGCCGTTCTATTGGAATATTTCTAGGTCAGGAAAGAACTGAAAAATCTGGTTACAAGCAGATTTCAAGTGAAGGAAATTGGATAAAAAATCAGAACAGAAGAAGAAAATTGGATGAAAATTCAGAAAATTGTGAGAAAATCTGGATTGCAGATGTACCTTGCTCAGGAAACCAGTAACATGTTGCTACAAGCTGAAAACAAGCTGGACTGCAGCTATATAATCTGAAAACTCTGAATTGAAGCTGAATTAAAAGCTGAGAAAAATTTTGAACTGCAGCAGGGGAGAGCTTGATACTGCTGTGCCGAGTGCTGGAATTTGGAGGCTAATCAGAAGCTGATTAGAGGCAGAACAAAGCTGCACAAAAATGGAATTTGGAGTCTAATGAAGTTGGAATTGAAGCTGAGATGTTTCCATTTTGAGTTGCTGGAATGATACAAACTGCTGTGCCAAGTTTAAATACACTCATTGAAAAATTCAGCACTACTTCACAATGGACAGAACTGAAAATTTCAGTGCTGGAATTTTACTTCCCATTCGCTGCAAGGAATCTGCAGTGGATGCAGAAAACTTTGAAGCAGAAAATAAGTTGTGCCGAAGTGGAAAAGAAATTGCAAGTTGAGTATCAAAAGATGGAATCCAAAACCTGGGAAGTTGAATATCTTGAAGGATTGTTTGTGAATCTGAATTGAAGTTGTGGAAAAGTCTGAAACCAATGCATAACCTTGTATCAAGTGGGAACTAAGCAGAAATTCCGTACCAAAGTGGAAAAATTGAAATGAACACAATCTGTGCCATTCAGCTAGAAGTTGGATTACAGCTGAGAAAATCTGAAAAGAAGCTGGATATTAATGGAACATTAAGGGAATGATGAGCTTTGATGTCCGAAAATTTTAGAGAACTTGGAGCAGTGAAGTGAGTACAGAATTAGAATTTGACAACCTATAAAAGGAGCTGAGAAAATTTGAAATTTCTGAGCTGAATTGCAGTCCATTTGTAGCTGCCGAGTGCTCCATCTGGGAGCTACTGAGTGGTACAAGAAAAGTGTGAATGCAAGCTGATATCTGATAGGAAATTGGAGCTTAATTGAGTCTGATCAGAAGCTGAACATAGCTGGAAAAATCTGATCCAATGCAGAAAAAGTTTGTGCCAAAAACAGTTTGTGCAGAAAATGGAAAGAAAGGAGCTGAATATGATATGATGCTGAACTGTTCGGAAGTTGAAACAATTGCAAGGGTGCAAACAAGGAGTAAGAACAGAACTCTCCACTAGTTAGTAAAAGTTTTGGAGATCAGAATTGTTGAAGGGTTGAGCTAAAAATTGGACTGAAGCAGTTTTTGAGCAGAACTTGTGTCAACTTGAGGCTGAAAATTGATTTTTCTAGGCTGTGAATTAGGAAACAAGTTCGGAAATGTATCAAAGAGAATTGAGAACACCCAATGCTGACCAAATCTGGAGGAAAACCAGATGCTAGAAGCTGCTGAGGAGAAAGAAATGGAAAAGTAGTTAAGGCAAGGGGCTGAAATGTCATGTGTTGATTTGAATTTTGAGTGGAACTATTGAGTTTTCTATTATCATTTGAAGCAAATACTACTTGTTCTGAGATAGAGCTGAACCCAATCTGAGCTGGAAATCTAATTCACTGATCAGAAGTTGAATGAAATCTGAGTGAAATCTGAATTAAGGAAGAATTGCAGCCTATTAATTCTGAAATCAAGGAATCTTGGATGCTAACTGTTGTAGAGCAATAGAAGAGTGGCAAGTTCTGAAAGTAGCTGCGAGAAGTGGAATTTGAAACATGAAAACAGAAAAAAATTTGCAGCTAAAGACAAGAAAAAAAAATGGAAACTAAAAACAGCAACTAGTTACTCCTTTGAAGCTCACGGCAATTTGGAGTGAAGCTACTCTGATGAGAATTTGAATGCTGTGGAGCTAAGATTGAATACAGAAATCTGTACCAAAATAGAAGGAAAAAGAAAATTAAGGAAGTGTGCAAATTTATAAAGGATTTGTATCAAAATGAGTTGCAAGAGTAGTTAAGTGAGGGTTGTAAGTGGAGCATTTATGTCAATTGATGTTTTAAGTTCTCTGATGCAACACTGATTCGAAATGCTCCATGAGAAGAATTCAGAGCAGAAAAGGAAAAACAAAAAGGGAAGAAAAACAGTTTGAGAAAATGAGATGAGAAAAGAAGAAGCAAGTTGGCACACCTTTGAAATTTCGGCACCATGGAATCATTGAAGTTTCTCTCATCCAAATTAAAAGCTGTGATCCACTACAAGTCTGACCTTGCTAGAGGATAAAAGAAAAGAAAAGAAAATCAGTAAAGAGAAGAGAAAGAAACACAAATGGCACGCAAGATAGACAATTGGCACAAAGGGTCTCGTGAGGGATTTTTATTGAATTTTTGAAGTGCAAGGCAAGAGTTTACTCCAGGACACTTTTGAATTCACTAGGGGACTGATAAGAGAGCAAAGTTCATTGGAAACATTCCCAAGCACTCAAGTCTTCCACTTTACTAATTTTTCCATTTCTTTAGTTTGTATTTCGCTCCTTACCATTTTCTATGTTTTTCTGTGTTTTTATAGATGTTGATCCTATCATGATAAATGGTAGAGATTAGATAATAAGCAAGCCTATGGTAGTGCATGAAGCATGTGTGTTTGAGTGAGCTCCACTTCCATCATCAACTTAGAACTTAGGAGAGAGCCATCAACATTTTCTTTGAAAGGCTAGTGATTTATATTCATCTCAATGACTCATGATGGATGAAAAGGCTAAGTTGTTGATTTAAGGACAAGATAGTAATCCATAGAGCTTAGATTTATGAGAATTGGCAACCCTAGGTAATTTCTTTTCAATTGATTCTAATTATGCTTAAGTAAATCTAAGGGATACATATTTACTGTTTTCGCGAGACGCTCAAGGTTAAGTGTGGGGGAGTTGATAAATACTATTTTATTGATTATTTGAGCTGCTAAAATCCATGTTTGATCTATGTTTTTATTGTCAAAATTGTGAAATTGCTCTAGGTTTTAGAACTTACTTTTATTTTGGACTTAATTGCAAATATGCAAATTTTTGGATTATTTTGGCCACTAAATTCTTGATCTATTTTTTGTAGGCATCAAGGTTCAAGGATCTAGGGCATATTGGGTCAAACTCGAGTCGGAAGTGACCCGGATCAGATTATCAAGATTACGATTAAATCTGGGCCGTTCGATTCGAAAGCGGCTAGATCTGAGCCATCCGGGATGATCTGAAGCAATCCAAGCTAGGGTTAGGGTTGATCAAGCTCTATGATCAAGATCTGAAGGTTTCATTCCAATCAGAGCTCAATCAACCGTTGGATCAAGCAAGGAGGGCTCTAGAGCGTCCAATCACTGATTAGGGTGATCTGGACCATCCGTTGCACATCTAGAGGATCCGAGCTGCCACAAGGCAGATCCTGACCCCAGATCATCATCATTAAAGTTTGGTTCAAATCAGAGAAAGATCAGCCGTTGGATTTCATCCGATCAATCACAGCCGTCCAATGCTTATGTATTTAATCAAAAATCTGCCCAGCTTCAGCCTTCGTCGCGTCTTCGCTGTCTTCGCCGTTCTTCCTTAGTTTTGATGTTCTTAGCAATTTCTTCATCCAAGAAGGCGTGACCACCTCGTTTCCAACCGAAATTCATCATCTGAATCTTTAGAAGGCAGCATCAACCGAGATTTCAGCTCAAATTTCATCCGGACAGAGCTTGTTGAGGGTTTCGCAATCTCTGTGGTCCGAGCACTGAGATCTTCACCACAATCTATTTCCGATGATCTGAGGCACTTGTAGGGGTTCTCAGGTGACCTCAGGTTGTTTCCAAATCACCATCGCAGCTCCACAAACGAAGATCGAAGCATTTAGATTGGAATTCTCCCAGCTAAAGCAGTTTGAGCAAAATCGATGGATTGAAGCTGTTTTTCCACTGATTTGCTGAGCCTAGGGGTTCGAAGCCGGCTCTTGATTGACAACCAAGAAGATCCTGAGCTCGGGAAGGAATCGAGGAGTAGTTTTCCTTAGTTAAATTCCTGATTTTGCTGTAGATTTCATTTCAGCCGAATTCCACTCTGTTTTCTGCAATTTGCTGTAGTAGCAGCTGTCGAGTTTGAATTTCTGAGTTGTTTAACTTAATTAGGCTTCAATTCTTAGAGATAATTAGTTTAAGAGCTTGTTTAGGTGACAATTAGATTAAATTTCAGATTAGTGCTTTAATTGTGCTTGCGTATCAGTTTAGCTGTGGTGTGCCAATTGGTTTAGCTTGCGTGCCATTTTATTCCAGCATTTCTCAATGTGTTTTTGCTGTAGTTTGTTTTAACTTTTCAGTCTAGTTAGTTAAGTCAATTGTTAGTATGTAGTTAGATTTCATCTCAGTTTGTTTCCGGTTTAAATTTCTGAGTCTAAACTCCATTTCTTGCGTGCCAAATACAAGCTTGAGTGCCATTTTAAATCTGAAATGTCTACAGATTTCTGAATTGCTAAGGCTGTTTGTTTGCCAAATTGTCTCTGGTTTTCATCATTAATTCCTGCCTTCGAGTCCAGTATGTGTGTGCTTGTTAACCTATAACTTGGTTTTGATTTTCTGCAATTCAATCCATGTTATTAGCTTAGCTAGCATCATATTTCGAAAGTTTGTTCTCATTACTGCATTTGCTTTTATTTCTGCATTCTTTTCCTTGCTTTTGTTTGTGTCTAAGTGAGCTGTTTCTTCATCATTTCCTGCTAAGTTCTTTAGTGATAGTTTGCTTTTCAATTTCATTCGGTCAGCTTGCCAAGCTTTTCATTGCTACTTGTTTAATTTCTGAATTTTGCATGTGTTTCCTTGTGTCAAGCTAGTTTGTCTTCGAAAATTCCATAACTGCTTTTACTTCATTGCTGGGCATTTCTTTTGGTTTGTTGCAAATAGAAAACGATTTCCCATAAACAAATATGGTAAGTGTTTACTTAGGTTTCCATTAGCTGAATTCTTAGTGCCAATTTCTTTGTTTAGTTCCATTGCTCACTCTCTTTTATTTTCATTTCATTTTCATTTTCAATTAAAAACCAAAATCCCATTACTTATTTGAAACCCCAAAAACGACACATAACTACAAGTTTGAATCAAGCACGACAACTAGCCCCGAGAAAAATACGACCTGTGGCCCCTATATTACATTTTCATATTCTGATTATAAAAAGGGTTTCCAGCATTTCATTTATAAATTTTAAATTTGAGGCCCACATTCGTGACACATAGTTTGGGTCCGTCAAAGGGCATGTGCCAAAGGTATACCTATACGATAGGAATTTATAAATTATCTTTGTATGAGTTTTTCTTTCACATGGATTCCCTCGTGGGATCTCTTATTTCCACTTCGATTTTTGTATATTTTTGCCTATAGATCCCTACAGTAGTATCAGAGCCACTTGCGAAAGATCATACAAAGTTTAGAAAAACTTTTATATGTGATATAGAAGTAGGACATAATTTTGTTATGGATTATGTAATGTATGAGCATTTGATGAGATACAAAAGTTTGCGTTGATCAAACTAAAAGTCCATAACATTATCATATGAATATGAAAGTATGCTATGGTCCGATTGTACTCAACAAATTTTATAACCTTTGGTTTCGGCTCACGAGAATTTTACAATCATATTAAAAATTGATGTCCTAAATCTATTGTGTGTGATTGATGACATGGTGTATGATTATGACCTTATCCCCAATATGATTGGATGTATATGTGTGTGTGTGTGTGCATGTTGTAATGTAATTCATAATACGACCCATTTGTCGTGCCTTATCTCTATTTTTCTAATTGTAAAATAGATTTAGACTCGAATGTAACTTGAGTTTTCCTAATTTGTAATGTACAAAATGTTGAGTGGAATGTCCATTAAATAATGAAGTTATGAGAAGGAAGCCGACGACACATGATGACCGAAAGATGCACTTGGAGAAGATGTTATCCCTAGGTTGACCATCGATTTTCTCATTGGCTTGAGAAGATCGTAGTATGCAGGTCATAACCATGTCACATTTTACCGCTTATATGTTGATATATGCAATGTGTGTATGTGATGCATGATTAGATAAACATTTATCTTAATTAAGTCAACTCGTTATGCCTACAAAATTTTGGTACTCATAAACTCCCTTGATCATTTGTTATTGGGTTTGCCAAAGCAAAGCAACACATTTTATCTTGGTAGAGTGCGAGAGGACAATTGTGATATCCCACTATCGAACTTTGGGTGAGACTTAACTAAGTCACCTCAATTGGATTGAGAAACTTAGAGGCATATCCCAAAAGTTGGGAAAATTGGGTAAGAGAACAATTATATAAAGTCTTGGGCGATTAGCCAAAGTTAACTCAAGATGATGTCTAATGTGGATCTTGACCCTTTGTTTCCAAGAATTGCATAGGATGTAATTGGTAAAATATTACCTACCTAATTATATTAAGTCTTGGGCGATTAGCCAAAGCTAACTCAAGATGAGGTATAATATGAATCTTGTCCTACGTGAATGTAGTCGTTATTTGGTTTGGAGCTAGTAGTGTAGGCAAATTGAGTTTGTCTACATCCATGACTAGCCCCTACCAAAGCTCTACAATTCAGTGGGAGTGTCATTTAATTAAAGACCTAATTAAATGATCTAGATATGATACTTATTTCTGTATATTTTACTGTTGTAGATTACCATGTCGTCTAACATGTGAAATACTCTCTTTGCAATCCGTCCTTGAGAAGGACAAGCTCAGCGGAGCTAATTTTCTAGACTGGTACAGAAACTTAAGGATCATCCTCAAACAAGAACGAAAACTGTACATCCTAGAGTAACCTCTTCGAGAAGTACCTATCACTACCGCCACTCACGTCGAAAAGGATGCTTACAAAAAGCATCAGGATGATCCACTTGATGTATCATGCCTCATGCTTGCCACCATGAACTCTGAGCTTCAGAAGCAATATGAGAACATGGATACACATGAAATGGTTGAGCACTTAAAACAACTATATCATGGGCAAGCTAGGCGCAAGCGGTTTGAGGTGTCTAAGGCCCTATTTGCATGCAAGATGCAAGAAGGAACTCCCATAGAAACTCACGTACTCATGATGATTGGGCATGTCGAGAACCTTGAAAGACTAGGATTTCCACTGGGTCAAGAATTGGTCATGAACCTTATCTTACAATTGTCGCCGGAATGATACAAATAATTTGTCATGAGCTATAACATTAACGAAATTGACAAGTCATTGCCTGAGATGCTCAACATATTGAGAACTATTGAACCCAATCTCAAGAAAACCAAGACCAGTAATGTACTGATGGTACAGAAGGGCAATGGCAAATGGAAGCCTAAGGGCAAGGGTATGACCCAAGCCAAAGGCAAGGCCAACTCTACTACACTGAAGGCCAAAGGCGAGGTGCCTAAGGAAGGGACCTGCTTCCACTGTGGTGAGACCGGACATTGGAAGCGGAATTGCAAACTCTACCTAGAGAAAGTAAAGAAGAAAAGAAGTGAGACTTCTGCCTCAGGTATTTTTGTTATAGAAGTCAATCTATCTATTTCTTCTTCTTGGGTATTAGATACTGGTTGTGCATCTCATATTTGTACTAATGTGCAAGGCCTTCGAAGAGCTAGATTGTTGACAAAGGGCGAAGTGGACCTATGAGTAGGCAATGACGCAAGAGTTGCTGCTATAACTGTAAGAACATATTCCTTGTCTTTGCCTACTAGGCTTATCTTAAAACTGGAGGAGTGCTTTTATGTACCTGCACTAGCTAAGAACATAAGTTCTGTATCTTGTTTAGATAAGAAAGGCTTTTCATTTATCATAAAGGACAAATGTTGTTCTATAATGTTAAATGACATGTTCTATTGTAGTGTATGTAACGCCCCAAATTTTGGGCTTGCTTTCGATTGTAAAAAGGGCACAAAAATGTCGATATATATTATCAGATTGTATGACATTTATTTCATAAATGAATAAAATTACCTTTTTGTGATTTCATGATTTAATGTTATGTGATTTCATTAGAAAGGATTAGGAATATGTAATTGCATAAATTAGAATATGTGATTTCATGAATTGGAATATGTGATTGCATAAATGTGAGTTGAGAATATGAGAGTGAATTGGGCTAATGGGCTTTGCAAGAGTGAAAACCAAAGAGGAGCAAAAATATGCTCTTGCCGAGGATCGAACCTTGGAACTCTTAGTAAGCAAAGCCTTGAAAAGCAACGAAGTAACCAATTCACCCAGCAGGGGATTGCTGAGAGGAAGGAAGGGAAATTCGTGTTAAGGGTTAGGGAATGTGAAAGGGTAGAGGAAGAGGCTCTTGATGAGAAACCCCTTAGTGAAGGGACACTTGGAGAAGAGGCACTTTGTCTCTTCCCTTAGTATAAATAAGAGGGAGTGCTAAGGGGCTATCCATCATTGTTGCAAACCTCTCAACTCCCCTCTCCCTCTTCAATTTTCGAAAATCTCAACTCCCCTCTCCCTCTTCAATTTTCGAAAATCCCAACTCCCCTCTCCCTCTTCAATTTTCGAAATCCAAACTCCTCTCCCTCCTTGAGATTTCCAAAAATCCAAGGGAAGGGTCTCATCCCAAGGGACACTCCCAAGACCCCATTGAAGGTTTGAATCTCTTGCAAGGCAAGAAGAAGTCAAGGACCTCAAGAGCAAGGACAAGCACATCCCCTCCGAACTAAGGGTATACCTTAAGGATATTTAGCGAAAGATGTAAGTGCCCCTCACCTGTAGCCTAATTGCTCTTGAATCGATTACATGACTCACATGATGCCCTCTACATGTCTCTACATGTTTCGGCCATCACCCTAACCAAGGGTTAGGGTAGACCACATGCTTTCCTATGATTAATAATGATGTTTGCATGAATGTATTATATTGTGTGTGAGTAAAGAAGGCTAGGAGGGAAGGGAATCCCCTTCTAAACCATTCGGCCAACCCTACCCTAGGGTTAGGTTCTTGAGCTTAACTTCATGATATGCACCCTAATGAATCTCCATGATATCACATGTGATGTATGAATGTTCATGATGCTATGTGGCTAAAAAAACCCCAAAGTACTCAACCCTACATGTTCGGCCAAAGGGCCCTATACTTGGGATTGGATTAATAAATACCATGCATGATAATGATCTTGTGTAGGATATGACAGGCTTGTGTGATTCTTGATATGTTGATTGGAATGCATGCTAGCCAAATTACAACTTTCGGCCAAGAGAGAACTCTTGGACCCTAGCCTTGGTTGCTCCCATGAAATGCATGCTTTATACTAGGCTAGTTATCATGATTATGAATGCATACATATGCATAAGACTGGGCCCTTTAGGGCATGAACGAAGAAGGCTTAGGGCCTAAGGAATGCTTCCCTAGAAGGTTAGGACTAAGAGCATACTTTATGAAAATGAAGAACATGATAACTATTTTATTTTGCAATGGCTTGTACTATAGACTCTTAAAGCGAGTCAAATGATTATGATACTAGGCTGAAGGACTTTTGAGAAGGCCTAGTAAACCCTAGTGGTTCGGGATTAGCTACCTCGTTCCTATTCAGGGGCGCGCGCAAAACATGAAGTACAAGCCGGGCCCTAATGATTATGCTATGTTCAAGTATTATGTTTATGTGTTTTCAAAAGAACCTTCCCATGAAGTTAACATGCTTAGATGTTTAACATGCTTAAACGCTTACCATGCTTGAATGTGATATATTCTCTTACCTTTTCATGATATCCGATTTTGTGAGTAGGACAAGGTCTTACTAAGCTATTGCTTATCGTTTAGTGTTTTCCCTTATGCTACAGATAAAGGACGCTAAACTATTGAGGCTGCGGGAGAAGGGCAAGTGTGTGTGTGATAGTGCTGGTGGATAAAAAGGATCTTGTTCTTAGTTACTTCAAGTTTTGGAACTTGTTATGTTAAACCCATGTTATGTTTTTCTTTTTATATACATGCTATGTTTGATGATGAATACTTGGTTTTTGATACCCTATGACTCGCTAGTGCACTCTTATATACTAAAACTGTTTATTAACTGCACTTCTGCTAAGAGACATGTTTTGAATATGCTATGCTTTTTCCCTCACCAAGTCATGATATCTCACCTTAGAAGATCTATGTTGATATACTATGTTCTATGCCTTGTATTCATTATACTCTATCATGCCTAAATTATGCTTCATTACGCTCACTTATATATCTTATGCCATCATAAATCTTGTTCTGGAATAAAACCTCCCTATTAAGATGCGCATGCTTAGAATAATGTTACGCATGATTTAATACTTGATGTCCATGCTTGGTTGAGTGTTCTGAATAATAATTATGCTTCTGCTACATGAACCTTGCATGCTTTAATGATACATATGCTCATGCATAGATTAGATTGAAAAAAAAAATATGAATGCATGTGTGTAGTTGTAATGTACGAAAGTTAAAGTAGCGCCGCCGAATTCCTAGGGGATTAAGGGCGGGCGTTACAAGTTGGTATCAGAGCAGGTCTACCTCACCACTATCACACTCATCAAGCCCTCATCCTGCCGCTTCCAAGTTAGAACTCTAAACCTACTACTTCCTTTATGCATGATAATATGTGCTACTCCTAGTTAATTATACATGGATGTAGGAATAACTATTACCTCATACTAGTCTCATTTCTTATGAAGATGGCTAGAAGACGTAGTAACCGTCTTAACGGGACTGCCCCTCCACCACTTAACGAGACAACACCACCACTTAACGAGACAACACCACCACTCAACGAGATAGTACCCCCACCAAATCTGGCACATGTTGTAACCGAACTACAACGCCAGATCGCGGAGCAACAATTGATCATCACTAACCTGATGAATCAGCGGGGGAACCCTACCACTCCACCACCAGTGAACCAGACGATTATCCCAGTCGCAACCCCAGTTACGCTAGCACCCCCGGCAGCCCCTATCACGGTAGCCCGACCAGAGGCTTACCTAATCCAATGGCAGAGGTTGAAACCGGAAAGTTTCTCCGGTGCTAGTGAACCCTGGGACGCGCAGGCCTGGTTCAAAACAGTGGAAAGCACCATGGAATTGCTCGACTGGCCCGAGCATGAGAAGATCAAATGCGCATCGTTCTGCCTTTCGGGAGATGCGCGTATGTGGTGGGAAAGAATAAAGACCAAACGCCAGGTGAACCAGATGATATGGAAGGACTTCGAATCGGAATTCTTCGAAGAGTTCTTCCACATGCGGGTCACCAACCGGCATTTCGACGAGTTCACCGAGTTCCGACAAGGTGAGCTATCAGTCAGCGAGGTAATGAAGAAATTCAACAAACTAGCCCGCCTCTGCCCGGAGCTAGTCAGCACTGAGAAAGAAAAAGTCAGACTTATGCTGAAGATGTTGCGGCCTGAAATTGCCCTGAATGCGGCCGGCGGAGTCAACCGGCCACAGACCGCAGAAGAGCTGTTCAGCAGTGCTCTGATTGTTGAGCACTACCTGAGCAACATAAACCAGCAAAAGAAGGTGCTGACTGAAAACAAGAGCCAAACCCAAGCCGGAGGTCAGAAGCCTCAGAATAATAGTTGGAAGGGGAAACTGTAACGACCCGAAAAATTCTCTTAATATTTTCTGAAATATTGAGCATGTCTAGATAATTTTCCGAAGGACCTAGAGGTATTAATACGAACTTTGGCCTAGAAAATCCATGTTTTCTCATTTAAATTGAGAAAACTAAGTACTAATGGGCCTTATGTGAGCTTTTTAGTACCATAATTATAGGTGGATTTAGGTAATAATTAGTATAAATATAAATAGGATTTAATTAGGTATATTAGCATGATTACGGGTAAGTCTTAGCCTAATTTTTCCTAGTTTAATGGAGAAATTAGGTACTAATGAGCTTTAAATGGGCTCCAAAAATGGGTATTAATTAGGTAAAATTAATATAAATATAAAAGAATTTTATTTAGAAATATTAGCATAATTATGGGTGATTTTAGGGGGATTTTCGGAATTTAGGAAAAATAAAAATAATAAAATAAATGAAATAAAAATAAAATAAAAATAAAGGTGCATGAGCCAAGGATTGAACCTTGGACCTCTTGGTCAACCATGCATGCTTTAACCAACTCACCTAGCAAGGGATTTCTATTGGGAAATGAAATAGAGTTTGGCTAAAGCTTAAGGGAATATGAAGGGTCATGGAGAGACTCTTCATTTACCTCTTAAATGGGTGATAAATAGGGGGGTTTGGGAGTTTCTTTCTTTCTTCCTTCAATTGCATTTCCTCCTCTCCTCCTTCCTCATTCTAGCCGAACACCTCCAAGGGAGTTCTCCCTTGGAAAAGCTTCCACCAAGGCTTCATCTCCTAGATCTAGGTTCCTTCCAAGGCTACAAGGGCAAGGAGGGATCAAGGGTCAAGAGCTCTACAAGTTCTTTCTCTTTTAAGGTATAAAAATCAAGAAATCCCAATGTAAGACTCCCTCACCTGTGGTATAATAGTTCCTTATGATTTTCATGATTTTTAGCATGATATATTGGTTAGTTTTGGATTTGATGTTGAAAGAAAAGAAAATCAAGAACCTTAGGCTTGTAGGTTTCGGCCACCATGATTTTAAGGTCTATAATTATGCTAAAAATCTTGATAATGTTGTTTAATGTTCCCTTATGATGTTTAGAAGTTAAGTACAATTTTTGGGAATTTTTGGAGTACCCTAGGACACCCTAGGGTTTCGGCCAACATGGAAGAAACAAAATCAACACCCTAGCGACCCTATGGGTTTCGGCCACCATGATTTTAAGGTCTATAATTATGATAAAAATCTTGATAAGGTTGTTTAATGTTCCCTTATGATGTTTAGAGATTAAGGATAATTTTTGGGAATTTTTGGGGTACCCTAGGATCCCCTAGGGTTTCGGCCACCCCATGAACTCATGGGTAGGGTTGATTCCAAACCCTCAAGCATGTGTGTTGTGTATTATCATGATATAAGGGGGATTGAGGGTGACTTATGTGACCTTTCTCAAGGCCTTGTGACCCCACAAGATTCGGCCAAGTTGGATGGTAGAGCAAAAGTTAGGGCTTTCCCCAAGTAAGGGCTCTAATAGCCCCTATGGTATGTTATGGTTGATGTTTAAATGTTGATTGGGGATTTTAATGGAATTTTTCCATGCACCCATACCCATGTAGGTTTCGGCCAGTCCTAGGAAGTGGGCCTAAGGATTAGGGTTAACCCTAATCATGAGCCCTAAGGTCTCCCTATGGTCTTATAGGCAATGTATGGATGTTCCTTTACCTTGTGCTATCTTATATGTTTATGGGAATGATGGAAACCTTCCATGTAGGTTTCAGCCAAGGCCAAGTAATTAGGGTTTGATGGAGTTAAGGATTGAAGAATAATGGTTTATAGTTCATTATGAAGAATACATAAGGGTTCAAGCATGTGGTAGGAATTTAAGTTACCTATAATCCTAACTTTAAGCACCATGTTTATATTTGTATGCTTATGATTGGATGCCATGCCTAATAGGATTATTTATGAATGTCTTATGTTCCATGTCATGCACTTGGATAGTAGGAATCATGTTTATGGAAGTCCTACCTATGCATACTTATGCTATGTTAAGAATCATGTGATGTTATATGCTTAGGCTATGTTAAGAATCATGCTATGTGATATGTTCATGCTATGTTAAGAACCATGCTATGTTATATGTTCATGCTATGTTAAGGACCATGCTATGTTATATGTTCATGTTAAGAACCATGTTATGTTATGTTTATGATAAGAATGATGCATGCCACGTTGTTATGAATAATGATGCAAGCCATGTTATGAATAATGATGCATGCTATGTTATGAATAATGATGCATGCCATGTTATGAATAATGATGCATGCCATGTTATGAATAAAGATGCATGCCATGTTTATGAAGAAAGATAATGCTCATGCCTTCCAGGCATCATGATGGACAAGCATGTTTTAAGTCATGCTTCATGTAACAAGTTATGTCATGTTTGAATATGCCATGAATGTCTTATGAATGATGAAGCATGTAAAGTATTTTACTTTATGAATGGGGCTTGTACCGGACCGAAGTATGGGTCCAAGGGATGGGCACCTTAAGAACGCCCCGGTTCTGGACTACCGAAGCTGTCCACGGTTCTGGCACTACCGAAGCTGTGCAACAGGGATGGGCACCTTAAGAACGCCCCGGTTCGAGGACTACCGACTATGCTGTCCTTACCTTAGTAGGTCGAGGCTAGCTACCTTGTATTTACTTAGGGATGCGCGCCATGATGTATGTATGTGGTACAAGCCGGGGACCCCAACAATGTGATGATTATGTTTAAGTATTTAAAAGTATGTTTTTAAAAGCTAGGCATCGATATATATATATATATATACATATGCATTCCACCCACGCATTCATTCATGTTATGCATTATGCTATGATGATGATGTCTTATGCTTATGATTCATGTTAAGAAATGGGTATGATAGTAAATGATTTATGCCATGATTATGTTAAGAAGATGCCCATATGCTATAATGGAAAATATGCCCATGATATGCTAGATAGGTTGGTTTATACCTTATGTTTATGTTATACCATGTTCCATGCCATGTTAAGAATGTCTAATGATGAGTATGTATATACCATGCCTTATGCCATGATAGGAATGTTTAATTATGTCTATGCTTATGTTTATGCTTTATGCCATGATAAAAATGTTTAATTATGTTTATGCTTATGTCTATGCTTTATGCCATGATAGGAATGTTTAGTTATGTTTATGGTTATACCATGTATCATGCCATATAAAGTTTAAGTAGGTTTATGTTTATGCTTCATGTTTAAGACTAAATAATGACTATGTTTCATATGATTATGAATGAATGACGAATGGTTTTAGTGAGTAGGAAAGAGTCTTACTAAGCCTGTGTGCTTATAGTCTTTTTCCTTATACCGCAGATCATGTAAGGGGACAATGAGGAAGCAGCAGGAGGGCAAGAACATATGTGTGTGATAGTGACTTGGCCCAGGAAAACCAAATGTTTACCGTTTATGCTAGAACCTTACTTTTGATATCTCTATGCTCGAATAATGACTCATGGAACTTTATGTTATGATGTTAAGCATGATATGATAAGATGTTTAAGTATAAAGTCAATATGCCAAGTTTTCATGACATTATGTTAAGAAGGGTAGTAGGGGGCATGTAAGGGTAAGGTTAAAGTTATTCCGCTGCAGTATGATGTTACATGCCCTATGTATGTTAACGTAACACCGCTTATGGAAGGAAAAAAAAAGCGGGCGTTACAGAAACACAATGGCAAGAGAAAGAACGACTCAAAAAGTGGTCCCGCCAACAAGCAGCCCAAATTCGACCCGTGTGCTACATGCGGAAGGCCGCACCCAGGAGCTTGCCTCCAAGGGACAGGCAAGTGTTACAACTGCGGACGGGTAGGGCACAAGGCCCAAGATTGCCACGCCAAAAAGCAAGCACCTCCCCAACCGCAAGTACCACCGGTTGCGACGAATGCAAGGGTTTTCTCATTATCCAAGGTAGACGTGGCGAATGCATCAAACGTAGTCACAGGTCAGATATTCATTTACAGTCGGTATGCTACTGCTTTATTTGACACTGGAGCTATGCATTCGTTCATTTCTATGCCATTTACTGCAAAGTTAGATATACCCCCTCAAGTTATGAACTGCAAGTTTCTTACAACCCTACCCTCGGGAGATATGATACCATCTACCCATATGATGCGTGCCGCACCAATCAGGATCGCTGGGAGGGAACTCTATAGCGATCTGATAGTGCTGGACATGCAAGACTATGACATTATATTGGGCATGGATTTTCTGAGTAAATACGGCGCTTCAATCGAGTGCTGTAAAAGAAAGATAGTCTTCCAACCAAAGGCAGACACTAAGTTTGAATTTATTGGAGAGCTAAGAAAAGAAGCCAGGAAATTTTTATCGGCTCTCAAAGCTCAGCAGATGTTAAGCAAGGGATGCACTGGGTTTCTAGCACATGTGGTCAATGCAAGCCAAGAAAAGGACCAGAGGCTAGAAGATGTCAGAGTTGTATGCAACTACCCAGAAGTCTTCCCCGATGAACTACCAGGGCTAGCCCCTGATAGGGAAATCGAATTTGAGATCGAATTGATACCGGGTACAAATCTGATCTCCAAGGCACCTTACCGAATGGCGCCAGCGGAGTTAAAAGAACTCCAAGGACAACTACAGGAGCTACTCGACAAAGGACTGATTCGCCCTAGTCACTCTCCATGGGGAGCTCCCGTACTGTTCGTAAAAAAGAAGGATGGGTCGATGCGAATGTGTATCGACTATCGGGCGCTGAACAACGTAACTATCAAGAACAGGTACCCCCTTCCAAGGATCGATGACCTATTCGATCAATTGAAAGGAGCTACCGTCTTCTCCAAGATTGACCTTAGATCTGGTTATCATCAAGTCAAAGTGAAACCAGATGATATACCGAAGACGGCCTTCCGAACGAGATACGGACATTATGAGTTCGTAGTTATGCCATTCGGAGTAACCAACGCTCCGGCTATGTTTATGGACCTGATGAATCAGGTATTCTCGGCATTTCTCGACAAGTTCGTGATCGTCTTTATCGACGATATTCTTATCTACTCAAGAACCTCAGAAGAACATGCCGAACATCTGAAGGCGGTATTGCAAATTCTTCGAGAAAAGTAGCTATATGCCAAGTTCTCCAAATGTGACTTCTAGCTCGACCAAGTGTCGTTTCTAGGTCACATCATCTCCAAGGAAGGAGTAATGGTGGACCCGATCAAGATCGAAGCTGTAAGTAACTGGAGCAGACCAAAGAATGCAAGTGACATCAGAAGCTTTCTCGGTCTGGTCGGCTACTACCGGAAATTTGTTGAGGATTTCTCACGTATCGCAGCCCCTATGACTATTCTCACCAGGAAGAACAAGAAGTTTATATGGACGGAGGACTGCGAAAAGAGCTTTCTGGAATTAAAAAGGAGACTGACCAGTACTCCTATCCTTATTCTTCCAGAAAGCAACCAAGGCTTCGATATGTACAGCGATGCTTCCAAACTGGGACTCGGCGCAGTACTTATGCAGAATGGTAAAGTAGTTGCCTATGCCTCTAGGCAACTAAAGGAGCATGAAAAGAATTATCCTACCCATGACTTAGAACTGGCTGCAGTGGTCTTTGCGCTCAAGATATGGAGGCATTACCTATATGGAGCGCAGTGTAAGATCTATACAGACCACCAAAGTCTCAAATATTTCTTCACGCAGAAAGACCTCAATATGCGACAACGCCGATGGCTTGAGCTAGTTAAAGATTATGACTGCGAAATATTCTATCATCCTGGAAAAGCAAACAGAGTGGCAGATGCTCTCAGCAAGAAGACTTGTGCTACTCTGTTATCCTTATCGGCATTATCCTGACCGCTGGAGCGGGAAATTATGGATTTCGGAATCGAGATTATCACCGGACGGCTCTCTTCCGTGTCGATAGCACCTACGCTATTCGACGACATCCTGGAGAAGCAAAATGGTGATCTAGGCCTTCAGAAGATCAAACAAGAAATTCTTGAAGGCAAAGGCGAGGGTTTTCATATCGCCGAAAATGGAATATTATACCTTAGGGATCGACTCTGTATCCCTAATGATCCGGAGCTACGAAAGATGATTCTAGAAGAAGCTCACTCGACCCCTTATGCGATGCATCCGGGATCCACCAAAATGTACCAAGACCTGAAGACAAGATTTTGGTGGTTCGGTATGAAACGTGATGTAGCTCAGCATGTCAGTACCTTCCTGACCTGCCAACAAGTCAAAGCAGAACATCAGAGGCCTGGAGGAGTTCTGCAATCGATCCAAGTCCCAGAGTGGAAATGGGAAGATATTTCTATGGATTTTATCTCGGGTCTTCCCAGGACTACAAACGGATACGACGCTATTTGGGTTATCGTCGACAGATTGACGAAATCAGCCCACTTCTTGGCAATCAAGATGACTTATTCTATTGAGCAGCTGGCTTAATTATATGCCAAGGAGATTATCAGACTACATGGAGTTCCGAAGACCATCATTTCAGATAGGGATGGTCGCTTCACTTCGCATTTCTGGGAGTGCGTACAGAAGGCTCTTGGCACAAAGCTGCGATTCAGCACAGCTTTTCATCCACAGACTGATGGACAGACTGAGCGGGTGAACCAAGTGCTCGAAGATATGCTACGAGCTTGTGCCCTGGATTTCAAAGGGACCTGGTGCCGATATCTGTGCTTGGCGGAATTCACCTACAATAACAGCTACCAAGCTACTATCGGAATGGCACCGTATGAAGCTTTATATGGACGGAGATGTAGATCTCCAATTTGTTGGTTTGACGGTGGCGAAAAGAAGGAAATGGGACTCCGGATTGATTTTATTGACGACACCACCCGGGCTATACAGAATATCCGCCAAAGAATTGAGACTGCTCAGAGCCGGCAGAAGAGCTATGCGGATAAGCGACGTAGGCCGCTGGAATTCCAAGTTGGGGACCTTGTATTCCTTAAAGTGGCTCCTATGAAAGGAATTATGAGATTTGGAAAGAAGGGAAAACTGAGTCCGCGATATGTAGGACCGTACAAGATCCTAAAGAGAGTAGGCCCGGTAGCTTACGAGCTGGAGCTACCGCGGGAGATGTCAGCTATTCACAGCGTGTTCCATGTCTCGTTGCTCAAGAAGTGCACTCTTGACCCAGACCAGGTGATCGAACCACAAACGGTCCAGATCCAAGAGGACCTAAGTTATGAAAGTCGGCCCATTCAGATATTGGACCGAGAAGTTAAGAGGCTAAGGAACAAAAAGGTGCCCTTAGTAAAGGTCCTGTGGCAAAGTCAACGGTTCGAGGAGGCCACCTAGGGAACGCGAAGATGAAATGAAACGCAAGTACCCAGAATTGTTTTAGTTCAAGGATGAACTTTCTATAGGGTGTAGGGGATTGTAACGCCCCAAATTTTGGGCTTGCTTTCGATTGTAAAAAGGGCACAAAAATGTCGATATATATTATCAGATTGTATGACATTTATTTCATAAATAAATAAAATTACCTTTTTGTGATTTCATGATTTAATGTTATGTGATTTCATTAGAAAGGATTAGGAATATGTAATTGCATAAATTAGAATATGTGATTTCATAAATTGGAATATGTGATTGCATAAATGTGATTTGAGAATATGAGAGTGAATTGGGCTAATGGGCTGTGCAAGAGTGAAAACCAAAGAGGAGTAAAAATATGCTCTTGCCGAGGATCGAACCTTGGAACTCTTAGTAAGCAAAGCCTTGAAAAGCAACGAAGTAACCAATTCACCCAGCAGGGGATTGCTGAGAGGAAGGAAGGGAAATTCGTGTTAAGGGTTAGGGAATGTGAAAGGGTAGAGGAAGAGGCTCTTGATGAGAAACCCCTTAGTGAAGGGACACTTGGAGAAGAGGCACTTTGTCTCTTCCCTTAGTATAAATAAGAGGGAGTGCTAAGGGGCTAACCATCATTGTTGCAAACCTCTCAACTCCCCTCTCCCTCTCTCTCCCTCTTCAATTTTCGAAAATCCCAACTCCCCTCTCCCTCTTCAATTTTCGAAATCCAAACTCCTCTCCCTCCTTGAGATTTCCGAAAATCCAAGGGAAGGGTCTCATCCCAAGGGACACTCCCAAGATCCCATTGAAGGTTTGAATCTCTTGCAAGGCAAGAAGAAGTCAAGGACCTCAAGAGCAAGGACAAGCACATCCCCTCCGAACTAAGGGTATACCTTAAGGATATTTAGCGAAAGATGTAAGTGCCCCTCACCTGTAGCATAATTGCTCTTGAATCGATTACATGACTCACATGATGCCCTCTACATGTCTCTACATGTTTCGGCCATCACCCTAACCAAGGGTTAGGGTAGGCCACATGCTTTCCTATGATTAATAATGATGTTTGCATGAATGTATTATATTGTGTATGAGTAAAGAAGGCTAGGAGGGAAGGGAATCCCCTTCTAAACCATTCGGCCAACCCTACCCTAGGGTTAGGTTCTTGAGCTTAACTTCATGATATGCACCCTAATGAATCTCCATGATATCACATGTGATGTATGAATGTTCATGATGCTATGTGGCTAAAAAACCCCAAAGTACTCAACCCTACATGTTCGGCCAAAGGGCCCTATACTTGGGATTGGATTAATAAATACCATGCATGATAATGATCTTGTGTAGGATATGACATGCTTGTGTGATTCTTGATATGTTGATTGGAATGCATGCTAGCCAAATTACAACTTTCGGCCAAGAGAGAACTCTTGGACCCTAGCCTTGGTTGCTCCCATAAAATGCATGCTTTATACTAGGCTAGTTATCATGATTATGAATGCATACATATGCATAAGACTGAGCCCTTTAGGGCATGAACGAAGAAGGCTTAGGGCCTAAGGAATGCTTCCCTAGAAGGTTGGGACTAAGAGCATACTTTATGAAAATGAAGAACATGATAACTATTTTATTTTGTAATGGCTTGTACTATAGACTCTTAAAGCGAGTCAAATGATTATGATACTAGGCTGAAGGACTTTTGAGAAGGCCTAGTAAACCCTAGTGGTTCGGGATTAGCTACCTCGTTCCTATTCAGGGGCGCGCGCAAAACATGAAGTACAAGCCGGGCCCTAATGATTATGCTATGTTCAAGTATTATGTTTATGTGTTTTCAAAAGAACCTTCCCATGAAGTTAACATGCTTAGATGTTTAACATGCTTAAACGCTTACCATGCTTGAATGTGATATATTCTCTTACCTTTTCATGATATCCGATTTTGTGAGTAGGACAAGGTCTTACTAAGCTATTGTTTATCGTTTAGTGTTTTCCCTTATGCTACAGATAAAGGACGCTAAACTATGGAGGCTGCGGGAGAAGGGCAAGTGTGTGTGTGATAGTGCTGGTGGATAAAAAGGATCTTGTTCTTAGTTGCTTCAAGTTTTGGAACTTGTCATGTTAAACCCATGTTATGTTTTTCTTTTTATATACATGCTATGTTTGAAGATGAATACTTAGTTTTTGATACCCTATGACTCGCTAGTGCACTCTTATATACTAAAACTGTTTATTAACTACACTTCTGCTAAGAGACATGTTTTGAATATGCTATGCTTTTTCCCTCACCAAGTCATGATATCTCACCTTAGAAGATCTATGTTGATATACTATGTTCTATGCCTTGTATTCATTATACTCTATCATGCCTAAATTATGCTTCATTACACTCTTATCTAATTCATCCATGCGCATAGCTTAGGTAGAATTGCTTACCCATCTTTTAGTTACCTACCATGTTAGAGACACTTATATATCTTATGCCATCATAAATCTTGTTCTGGAATAAAACCTCCCTATTAAGATGCGCATGCTTAGAATAATGTTACGCATGATTTAATACTTGATGTCCATGCTTGGTTGAGTGTTCTGAAAAATAATTATGCTTCCGCTACATGAACCTTGCATGCTTTAATGATACATATGCCCATGCATAGATTAGATTGAAAAAAAATATATGAATGCATGCGTGTAGTTGTAATGTACGAAAGTTAAAGTAGCGCCGCCGAATTCCTAGGGGATTAAGGGCGGGCGTTACAAGTATAAATTAGTGCATGGACCAAGGATTTGAACCATGGACCTCTTGTACAACCATGTATGCTTTAACCAACTCACCTAGCAAGATTTTTGCCTTCCCAGGATTCGAACCCTAGACCCAGGCTTAAATCTAGTTCTTTATGAATCCTGAATACCAATTGAGCTATAGCTCAATTGGTATTCAGGATTCATAAAGAACTAGATTTAAGCCTGGGTCTAGGGTTCGAATTCTGGGAATGCAAAAATCCACAGCCAGGGGTGGGAAGACCTAGTATGAGTAACGACACGGTCGATGGTCGACGGTACGACGGTCGTGAGGACCGGTAAATGGGCCGGTAGACGGGCCGGGTCGTTACAGTGTACCACTTATGAATTGACTCTATATTCCAGACTTAGAGAACCCAATCTATAACATAAATACCAAACAGTTCAAATCAAATGATTTGAACCAAACGTATCTCTGGCATTGTCGCTTAGGTCATATAAATGAGAGTCGCATATCTCAGCTCCATAAGGATGGATTACTGGACTCATTTAATTTTAAATCATATGAGACATGTGAATCTTGTCTTCTAGGCAAGATAACCAAGACTCCATTTAGTGAACACGGCAAAAGAGTGACAGACTTGTTAGGACTCATATATACTGATGTATGTCGCCCATTTAATGTAGCAGCTAGAGGAGGCTATCAATATTTCATCACTTTTATTGATGATGTCAGTAGATACGACTATGTGTATCTAATGAAGCACAAGTCGAAATCCTTTGAAAAGTTCCAGGAATTCAAGAGTGAAGTACAAAACTAACTTGGCAAGAGTATTGAGATGCTTCGATCAGATCGAGGTGGTGAATAACTTAGCTAAGAGTTTCGTGACCATCTAGCAGAGTGTGGGATCATATCCCAACTCACTCCACCTAGAACACCACAATGGAATGGTGTGTCCGAGCGAAGAAATCATACTCTATTAGATATGGTGTTAGGATGTATACTAAAAGCCTTGCTTTTTGTATGGATATCTACATTTTGAAAAAGAATCACAAGATCACTGTTGCATACTTATATTAGTATATGCATAATTATCTAATCCTCTACACTGTAGATAACATGGTGTGTGGTGTCACACAGAAGATCATGTTATCAGTTCCTTGTAGAGTATAAGTACAGGCTCACAACCAAGATGGAGTTGGACAAACCATCGGGATGGTTGTAGTGTAATTAGGTATTGGTTTATCTTGACCATAGAATTACACTAGTGCACTTTGTGTGCATTCAGCAGGTCCAACATAGAGGTGATCCAATTTATACTGACTTCATAATTGGATCAGACCTCAATATATTATGGAGTACAAGCTCTGAATCTCAATATAATAATGGACACATGTACTTAGTATTTATTTCTTTGATTTACCAATGAGCGAAATTTATTCTGTTAAATAGATAGGCCCTGTAAGTTGGCAAATAATATTATTTACATAGTGTGTCATTGATTATAGAAGGAATCCGTGTCCTGGTGAGTCGGGATGATGATGCCCCCTTGATGAGCTCATAAGGTTCATTATGTTAAATCTTACAAGTGGACTTGGTCCAACATGATGATAAGGATGAGTGGTACTAATCAAGGAGTTAGATGTTGATTAATTAAAATTGTCAGTAATTTAAATTAATCAACGGGCATGCGATATCTTAAATACGGGGAGAAATTGTACTCATAATAGGTGGAGCCCATAAAATATGGGGGTTGGTGAGGTGGTCCAATAAGGATCCTTTAGTGGAATGGATCTTCATTAATTGATCGGGTTTGGATCCATTAGCAGGCCAAGACCCAACTCCTCCTCATGGTACCTATTGTAGCCCTATAAATACCTCATAGTGTCATGAAACCAAAGAGGCTAATTGATCCAATTCATCCAAGAAAACCCTAAAGCCTCTCTCTAATTTCCTCTCCTTCTCTCTCTCTCTCCTAGGGTTGGAGTGGCATTGGTGCAAAGGGAGGAAGAAGAGAAGTTTTTCTCCTCTTTTCCTTTAGGCATGGGACTTCAACAAGGAGGGCAGCACCTTGAGGTGTTCAGCGAGCAAGAGAGGAGGAGGAATAGTGGCCGGCGACAACCACAATAGGGTGGTTTCCGGCACCGGTGACAAGAAGAAGGAAGAGTAAAGAAGTGGTTTATTCTTTATCTTCTTCCTTGCTTTCCTCTTCATCTTCATCCCTGTCTATTTCCTCCTGGTTGCGCGCAACAGAGAAGGAGGGAGTTGAAACAACCGGTGGTGCTTTGGAAGCACTTGGCGCCGGCGGCAAGGGGAGAAGAAGGAGAGGTGTGGTTTAGGGGTTTGGATCAAAGGGAGAGTTGTTTCTCTCTTTCTTTCCTTCTTCCTCATCTTCCTTTCACCCTCTTGTGGTCGATGATCCTTTGGAGCAAGGTGGATGGTCGGCGGGTCCAAGATGGTGGTGGTGATGGCGGGTTTGTTTGGTGCATTAAAGAGGAAGAAGAAGGAGGATTGATTGGTGACCCTTGGTGACTCCAGTTCTTGGTAGATCATCACTCACACAACGTCCAAGAGGAGAGGGTCATACAATAGAAGATCGCGAGGTAACGAGAGGTATACCTTCTCTTACGGCTCCTTTGTTTTTCTATTATTGCATATGGTATTAATTAATTATCATGATCTTAATTATTTGTTAATTAATGTTGATAATTAATTATTATGGACCCCGATAATAAACAAACAAATCGGTGTTCCACTTGTCGTCTTTTCACGAACTAATTGGTTAGGCGAGTTACAAGGCTTGAACATCATGTTTGGCCAAGTTGTAACTCAAATCAATTAGTACGATGACGAGACGGTCGTTTGGGAGAAAGGTCTCCATTCGGATTAAATTTTTAATCCGTAGACATGGAGAGGTCTCTTATGGATGACCCGGTGTTCACTAAGGAAGCCCGCAAAGCCATATCCCAACATATGGTATGATCGATGATGGGTCAGACAGATCTTCTTACTTTCTTCTGGGGATTCGCTCTAAAGATGACTCTTTTCACACTTATCCGAGCTCTATCAAAGGTCGTCATAAAGACACCATATACAATATGGACTGGGAAGAGTCCAACGATGTCTTTTATGAGGATTTTGGGTTGTGAGGCTTACGTTCGACGTCAAATCTCAGATAAACTTGGAACCAAATCTGATAAGTGCTATTTTGTAGGATATCCCAAGGAAACGAAGGGATATTTCTTCTATAATCTCACACTAGGCAAAGTGTTTGATGCTAGAAATGGTATTTTTCTCGAAAGAGAGTTTATTTCTAGAAGAAATAGTGGGAGTAAAATCCATCTTGAAGAAGTTCAAGATGTAGATAGTACTAAGGCCTTGATGGACACTGAACAGGCACCATAAAGTGTTGTGGATCATGAGATTGTTGCATAAGAAGTTTTGGAGCAACAATCTGTTCAAGTAGACCAACCTCTTCGCGGATCTGATAGGATACCTCGTCAGCCTGAGAGATACTCATTTCTCTTATCTGACCATGATGATGTTATGCTTGTTGAGTTGAACGAGCCTACATCCTATCAAGAAGCTATGATGAGCCCAGATTTTGAGAAATGGCTAGAGGCCATGAAGTCCGAAATGGAATCCATGTACACTAACCAAGTTTGTACTTTGGTTGATCCACCTGAGGAAATTAAACCCATTGGGTTTAACTGAGTCATTAAAAGAAAGACTGACATGGATGGTTTTATGCATACCTATAAAAGGCGATTGGTAGCCAAATGTTTTAAGCAGATTCATGGTATCAACTATGATGAAACCTTTTCACCAGTTGCGATGCTTAAATCTATTCAGACCATGCTTGCTATTGCAGCTTACCATAATTACGAGATCTAGCAGATGGATGTCAAAATCATATTCCTAAATTGGAATCTACTCGAGGATGTATACATGACACAACCTAAGGGTTTTGTAGATCTAGAGCATGCTGGAAAGTTCGAAGCAGGACACAGTCAGGGTATGTATTTTGCTTGAATGATGGCGCTGTGAGCTGGAAGAGTTCGAAGCAGGACACAGTCGCAGATTCTATAACAGAGGCTGAGTATATTGTTGTGTCTGATGTAGCAAAAGAGACTGTTTGGATCCAAAAGTTGATTATAGAGCTTGGTATGATTCCTAGTATAGCAGACTCAATAGACCACTATTGTGACAACAATGGGGCTATTGCACAAGCTAAGAAACCTCACTCTTATCAGCCGACCAAACACATACTACAGTGCTTCCATCTCTTTCGAGAGATCATCGATAGAGGAGATGTGAGGATATGTAGAGTACCCACTGATGCTAACATCGGAGATCCTTTGACCAAGGCTTTGGCACACAAGAAGCACGATGGTCACACTAGATTACTGGGTATTAGATATTACAGTGATTGACACTAGTGCTAGTGGGAGATTGTTAGTAGGAGCCCTAAAGCCAATTATGTGATGATTGACTAGGGACTTTTTGTATCATATTCTATCATTAATAAAGACATGTTTGGTTATTATACTTTATAGTTGTGACAAATAACTAAGTATAATAATGTCTTTGGGTACTAGGTTCTTATCTACATTGTATCGATTGGTTGAATCAATAGTGAGATGATATAGAGAATGTTGGTGCAAGTTGCATCAGTGAATCCTCCTCTAAATGTTTCAATGTTTGACAATATACTTAAGTCAGTGATACATTGAACAAGGGAATGGTTAGTCAAGAAAAGTGTAACAAAGTGAAGAAAAGTCCTAGTTAACCTAGGCACGAAGTCCTGATTCAAGGAATTGAGCACTAAGTCCTGGTGAGTGAAGCTGGGCACTAAGACCTGGCCTAGGGTAGGGCACGAAGACCTGGTTTGAGGAATTGGGCACGAAGTCCTGGCCAAGGGTTGGGCACCAAAGACCTGGCCGATGGTTGGGCACCGAAGTCCTGGACCTAGGGTTTGGGCACGAAGTCTTGGTCCGAGGGATTGAGCAACTTAGCTGAGCGATGACTAAGGACAGAAGTAGAGATGGGTCGAGGTTCGGACGTCTCGATATCCGAGAATATCGAAAGCTAAGCAAAAGTTCACCCGAATAGACTGGGTGGCAACCGTCTCCTGAAAGGAGTAGGTTAAAGGTGCGTTCCCGGGGGTGGGAACATGCGTTGGTTCGACCTAGTGTTTCATGGAAATCCGAAGTCAAAACCAAGTTCTTAAGGTTAAGAATGTGTGTATATTTGCTTTGTATTTGTGTATCTAGAAGACAAAGCAGGCAAACAACGGGGCTGGAACCCAGCCAGCTAGGCGCCCCCATTGAAGGGGGCACCCTAATGGAGCTAGGCACCCCCATCAACTGGGGCGCCTCAATCAAAGATGGTAGAACAGGCTCAGTGAAAGGAAGAAAAATAGGCTTCCATTCAGGCGCCCCGGATGATACAGGCGCCCTGGTTGAAAGTTGTATCTGTTGCTACGAGTGAGAAGCATTGATAAGCTTTGACCAAGTTGATTGAGGCGCCTGGGAGGTCCAGGGCACCCTGGTCAGATGCCTTATCGGCTGCAACGAGTTCGGCGCGGAGATAAGGTTTGACCAAGCCCTTTGAGGCGCCCCGGTGATCACAGGCGCCCCAATGAAGCCTATAAAAGGGGCTTCGACCCCGAGGCTCGGAACACAACTTCTGAAATCATTCCAAGCTTCCCAAGTGACAACAAAGCGCTAACGATGAAGCTCTACCACTAGGAGGCTCCAGGAGGAAGTGCGCGGCACTTCAGAGGTCTAGATCGGCCGAGTCTTCAACTCTGTTTTATTCGGTTTGAATTTATTTTCACCACGTATTTTTATCTATCTTTTGTTGTAACTCTTGCACTGTAAGACGGGTTTCTCTGCCTCCGGAAAGTCCGGAAAGGAGACCATTAGTGGACGGGCGTTCCCGTGCTTAGGCCTTGGATGTACTGACCCTGGGAGGTTGGGAACCAAGTAAATCCCATGTGCATTCTGAGTTGTGTTGTCTTTAGATTACTGTTTTATTTTTCACTGTGCTACTAACGCTCTGTCCAAAACGAACGAAAGTTTACGAGTTTCCGAGAAAGGATTTTTACAGTCGATATTCACCCCCCCTCTATCGACGACACTGATCTTACAGAGAACACTATACTAAATCATTCCTAGTCAAGGATTAATAGTCAAGGACAATATTAATGCATGGAGATTAACATGTAGGTCAATTGATGACTTGAGCTCACAAGTCATGGATATATGATATCAAGTTGATACATGGGTATACATTAGAGAATGTGTACTGAATTGACCCGCCATGGGAATGTTTCATAGATTGTCATATGAGTGTCATAAACTTTCTCATGTGACTACTAATATGAATAGTCCTTAGACCTGAAGTCACTACGGTTCCCTACATAAGGAGTTATGTACTTTTGTATCATCAAACGTCACCCATAACAGGGTGGACGATAAAGGTGATCACTGGGTATGTAATGAATTATACAGAGGGATGTGAGTGATGTGGGCGAGATCTATCTCTCCCATATGACGGGAGTGATATCTGTGGGCCCCTTGATCGAGTAGGACTACTAAAATGCATGACCATGCTCAAATGAGTCAATATGAGATATTAAGCTCATTTGTTTGAGTGACTCTACTCGGGGATCAAGAAACACAAAGATTGATCGAAGATGACACGGTCTATGCCTTATTGGTCAATCTAGATATCGAGGATGGAAGGACAAAGTCATATATTGTCATAGTCACAGAGGTTAAGTCGGATCTCGATTTTCTCGTCACTTGGGTAGCAATTATGCATTGCTAGATGCTGCTCATTGCTTATATATCTAAAGTGGTTTAGACATATTGCCAACGTTACGAGAACTTATTGGGTCACACACTAAGGACAAGATGGTTCGGAGATTAATTGATCTTAGTTTGACTAAGATTTGATCCGAATTGGATTAATTGAGTTAGACTCAAGTGAATCCAATTGGATTATGGAATTGAGATCTAATTTGAGTTTGACTCATTTAGATTAGACTCAACCACATTTGAATGAAATATTAATTTATTAAAATATTTAATAAATTAATAAATGATGGAAGATGAAAAGTTTCTTTTTATTGGATGAAGAGAAGTTGAAGAGTCACATAAGAAAATATGCTCTTAGTGGGCTTTTATTGGCATTAATGGAGGGAAGCTAAAGGGACAAAAACTCTTCATATTCATGGGATGAGTATAAAAGGGTTTTTCTTGTCATTTGTATGGAAAACTTGTTATTCTTCGTTCCCTTCCTTCTCTTAGCCAAAATCCCTCTTCTCCCTCTCCTTCTTGCTTTGTGAATATCCTCTTGTGGCTAGAACCACAAAGGTGATTCTTCTCCAATGGTTTCGTGTTCGTGTGGATACATATAGAGACACGGACACATGAACGTGCAAGAGATCCGGCATACCTCGGACAAGCGGGATAAGCGAAGGGCACGCGCCAAAGGTATACCTATACGATAGAAATTTGTAAATTAACTTTGTATGAGTTTTTCTTTCGCATGGATCGCTCGTGGGATCTCTTATTTCCGTTGTGATATTTGAATATTTTTGCCTATAGATCCCTACAATCTGTCCTCACATTGCAGTTGCATTTGTTCGTCAATGGTCTTATTTTCAGATCGATGTTAAAAATACTTTCTTAAATTGAGATATTCAAGAAGAAGTTTATATGATGCCTCCACCAGGTGTCACTCACAATCCTGGTGAAGTTTATAGATTAAAAAAGGGTCTTTATGGCCTTAAACAAGCTCCTTGAGCTTGGTTTGACAAGTTCTCTATTGTTATTGGATCTCTTGGTTTTTTTTCCTAGTCAACATGACTCTGCTCTTTTTGTACATTGTACTTGGTCAGGTCGCACGTTACTCTCTCTTTATGTTGATGACAGGATTATTACAGGGGATAATATAAGTAGAATTGAAGAATTGAAACTACATTTGGCTCGTAAGTTTGAAATGAAAGATTTGGATCTTTTGCATAATTTTTTGGGACTTGAAGTAGCTTATTCACCTCATGGTTATTTTCTCTCAAAATCTAAATATATTGGTGACATTATAGAGCAAGTTCATCTATCTGATACTCACATTGTGGATACTCCGCTTGAGATTAATGCTCGGTACTCTTCGACTGATGGTGTTCCCTTGCCAGATCCTTCTTTATATCGCACTTTAGTTGGTAGTCTAGTGTATCTAACCGTCACTAGACCTGACATTTCTTATGTTGTACACATTGTCAGCCAGTTTGTTGCTTCTCCTACTTTAGTACATTGGGGAGCTGTGCTCCGCATCCTTCGTTATCTTCGAGGTACCCAGTTTCATTGTCTTCTTTATCCTTCCACTTCTACATTAGAGTTGTGTGTCTATTCAGATGCAGATTTGGGTGGTGATTTTATAGATCGTAAGTCTACCACATAATTTTGTATTTTTTTGGGAGAATCTCTTATATCTTGGAAGAGTAAAAAGTAAAATATTGTCTCTCGTTCTTCTATCAAAGTAGAATATCGTGCTATAACCTCTACTACTACTGAAATTGTTTGATTACGCTGATTACCTGCTGATATGGGTGTTTTTTCTCAAACCCTACTCCTATACATTGTGACAATTCTAGTGCTATTCAAATTGCTCACAATTCTATTTTTCATGAACATATCAAGCATATCGAGATTGATTATCATCTCAGTCGACATCACTATCAGAATGACACCATCACTTTGCCATTTATCTCATCTTCCATGCAAATTGTAAACTTGCTCACAAAGACGCATTCCATTGCACGTTTCAAGTTTCTAGTTAACATACTTTTGATGTTTCGGCTTTTTACCAAAGGGCGTACCTAAGAATTGGTATTTACCAAAAGACGTACCATGGTTTCATTTTTACCAAAGGGCGCACCTATTTTAGTGATCTTCCTCTTATACCCCTCCGGCCAACAAATATCGAATCTCTTTCTCAGTTAGAATTCCAAGATATTTGAACCAACCGCTTTTTTTGACTTTTCAATTTAAAATAATATATTCTGGGAGTCAGCAACAAAAGCATAAGGTAAACCCTATCACAACACATAATTTTAAGCCCACGTTGGGCCTGAATCAGATGATTTCAGGGCCAGCGTGGGCCTGAAATCTTTGGATTTCAGGCCTAACTTGATTAATTGGAACTTGATTAGTACTAATTGGTATGACTCGTTTGGTATCATTTCTTTACTAAAAATATTAAAATCATTAAACAAAACAAATACCCAAATTACTCTACGCTTTCTTCGAAAACAAAAAAAAAGCATTAGCAAAAAAAATTACGGATTAGCAAAAAAAAAACAAAAAAAAGGCATTAGCAAAATAAAAAACAACGCATTAGGAAAAAAACGCATTAGCAAAAAAAAAAGGATTAGCAAAAAAAAATGCATTAGCAAAAAAAAAAAAAGAACGCATTACCAAAACAAAACGCATTAGCAAACAAGTTGGGCCTGAAATCATTTGACTTCGGGCCCAGCGTGGGCCGGAAATTGGGCCTGAAATTTTTGATTTCAGGCCCGATGTTGACTCAATTTTTTTTCTATTTTAAAAATATATTAATATATAAAAAACCTAACAAAACACGTAATTTCAGATTAAAACGCAGGGTCCGAAATCACGCTAGGAGGGCCTAAACACATCGCCTAAGGAGTGCCTGAACACATCTGTGGTCAAGCCCTCCTTGGGCCTGAACACAATCTTGGACAAATGTAAGTAAATTAAATAAAAATATCAATAGTTCTAGTTAGAGTTCAGCTAGGAGATGATATTTTTGGTGTCCAAACTTCTAATGATTATAAATTATGTTGCAATAGGAGATTTTTAGGTCTATCAGTGAATTTCACCAAAACCCACTGATGGACATAGGATATTTGGATTTCTCAAAATCTAATATCAATAGTTAGAGTTGAGCTAGTGTTAGTGATATGAGAGAAGTGTCCTAAGGCAATCGCCTTATGATTGTAAACATTTATTTTAATAAATGATAATTCACTATTTGAGTATACATGTCTGTGTATTTGATTGGGATCTTAAACTCATCTACTGAATGTCCGCAATACAACTCACAGCATAAGAGAATTTGTGATGGGATCACAACTTGTGATTATCTCTAAATGTGCAAATGTGAAGTATTGAAAATATCCCTAGTCGATGAATTGATAAAAACGGACACTATCAATTCTGTTGAGACTAGCATGGGTTATTCTCTAATCAGTTGATTCTCACTGGCTGGTGACATTGGGATGTCCGGAGATAAACATGGATGCTAGTTAAGGGAACTAGTTCATTGGAGTGACTAGCTGTAAGACTTCATATGGGAATCTACATGTAGATATGTCAATGAAGTTCTTACTGCAGCTTAAGTGCGATGTTCCTTTGACTTGCGGTATTCAAGTCATCTTGGTCATGAAGACTTATACTTTAACATCTTAAGCAAGCATCTCCAAGGAGGTGTGGACCCAGGATGATTGGGTATAAGCCGAAGTGCCCGAAGATGTTTGAACAGCCTACAAAGGATTCACCACTCCTTGCGAGGAGATGTATACCCAGGCCTATCGTCGGATTGTTACTCAAAAACCTCTGGCCAGAGTATATCATGATTAGAGTGCGAGTCTCTTAAATACATGAGAGTAATTAGAAATCCAAAGGACGAGAAAGACACTACTTGGGCTAGGTGTGACGTAGTCAGTCTAGTGGGGACTGACACAAACAGACCATGTCCTGAACCAAGTGGGTATAAGGTGGTGAAGGGAATGGGGCACGATTCATTAGAGCTGCTGAAGGGTTTCAGAAATTACTTCTGAGGTCAACCGTTGATCTTTCGATTAATTGGGGGTCATGATGTACTACTAGGTGTCACTCATGACCGTTCTATAATTGGTTAATTATAGACGGCCAACATAAATCGAAAGCCTATTTAGTCACACGCACTACGAGTAATCCGAGGGATTTAAAACGAGTTGAAAATTGGATTTTCCGATCAAGAGAGATAAGTCGAATCTGAGTTAATCAGAGGCGCAATGGAAACTTAAATTGGCTAAGTCTTTTGAAGGCTTGTTGGGCGAATTAAATGAGTTTAATTCGCGATTGGTGGGGCTTGAAGTGGCCGGCCAAAGAGGGTGCCCACCCTCTTTGGTTTGGCCGGCCACATTAAAGGGATAAACCAATTTAATTGGTTTAATTAATAAAATAAATCTAGCGCGATTTGTTTTATGAATTATGGATAAATAAATTATATATAAAGAAATTTATATAAAGAGATTTATAAAGAAATTTGTAGTAAATTTATTCTTTTTATGGAAATTAAAATGAACCATAAATTGGTTTAATTTTAATTTATAAAATCAATTATGAATTGATTTATCCATGATAAGAAAATTTTATACAAATTTTATTCCATAATTAAAAGAGAGAAAGTATTAGTTTTATTATAAAATTAGTTATAATAAAACTTGGTTTAAACGGAATAATTCATAAGAGAATTTATAGGATAAATTTGTTATGAAAATTCCGTTAAGAGGGAGACTTGGCAAGGGAGATGATACTATATAAAGGAACCAAAGGCAAGCCCTTAATTCCAATCAATTGAGTTGTCAATTGGTATAGAGCTAATCTCTCCCTCTCTCTCTCTTATTCTCTTCCTCTCCCTCTCTCATTCCCTTAGGGTCGGCGCCCCCTTCACCAAGCCTAGGGCCGGCGCACACCAACCCTAGGGCCGGCGCAACTTCATCCCAAAGAGGTGTCGTGAGCCAACAACACCAAGGAGAAGCCAAACAAGAAGAAGAAGAAGCGGATCGCGACTCCTCTCTTCCCGGAATTTAGATTCCGTTTCTTGTTGGTAAGTTTCCATTCTTTTCTCTTGTTCTTCTAGTTGTGCCTTCCGAGAATCTAGTAGTTCTCGTCGGCACAAAACTCGTGACTTTGCGAAGCCATCCCGAAGAGAACTCGGCGTGGACGCGAATAGAGGCGAAGCTTCCAAGGGACGCTACGGTTGGATCTCGTCCCTTTCTTCGAGTTACGCGAGGTACAAAGTAAATTAGTTTACTTTTCCGCAATGTTTTAATTTATGATTATGTCAACACATCATAAGGTTGCATGCTAGATACGTGGTTAAAATAATTTAGGAAATTATTTTATGCTAATTCTTCCGCTGCACGTAAAAATTTAAAATTTTACGAACCCGTATCCTTGTCGACATGCACCCGGTCCCAACAGCTAGGAGATGGTATTTTTGGTGTCCAAACTTCTAATGATTATAAATTATGTTGCAATAGAAGATTTTTAGGTCTATCAGTGGGTTTTCACCAAAATCCACTGATAGACTTAGAATATTTGGATTTCTCAAAATCTAATATCAATAGTTAAAGTTGAGCTAGGAGATGGTATTTTTTGTGTCCAAACTTCTAATGATAATAAATTATATTGCAATAGGAGATTTTTAGGTATCAGTGGGTTTTCACCAAAACCCACTGATGGACCTAGAATATTTAGATTTCTCAAAATTCAATATCAATAGTTAGAGTTGAGCTAGGAGATGATATTTTTGGTGTCCAAACTTCTAATGATTATAAATTATTGTGCAATAGGAGATGTTTAGGTCTATCATTGGGTTTTCACCAAAACCCACTGATGGACCTAGAATATTTGGATTTCTCAAAATCCAATATCAATAGTTAGAGTTGAGCCAGGAGATGATATTTTTGGTGTCTAATCTTCTAATGATTATAAATTATGTTGCAATAGGAAATTTTTAGGTCTATCAGTGAGTTTTCACCAAAACCCACTTATGGACCTAGGATATTTGGATTTCTCAAAATCTAATATTAATAGTTAGAGTTGAGCTAGGAGATGATATTTTTGGTGTCTAAACTTCTAATGATTATAAATTACGTTGCAATAGGAGATTTTTAGGTCTATCAGTGGGTTTTCACCAAAACCCACTGATGGATCTAGGATATTTGGATTTCTCAAAATCCAATATCAATAGTTAGAGTTGAGCTAGAAGATGGTATTTTTGTGTCCAAACTTCAAATGACTTCCAGCCTAAGGGCACTGAAAATTTTCTCTTTATATTTTTGAAATCATGTTGAAAGAGATGTTTCTTTTAACTGTGCCCAATATGCAGTCATATTTATACATCTTTGTGTGCCAACTGATACGGTTAGAGAACATAACTGAAAATTATTGGTACTAAGTTTGCACATCAGAAATAACAACTCCTAAGTAAATTCTAAATAGAGATATCAAGTATGGAGAAATCCAAGTATCCTAGGTCCATCAGTGAGTTTTCACCGAAACCCACTGATTCATCCTAGAAAACTCCTATTGCAACATAATTTATAATCATTTAAAGTTTGGACACCAAAAATATCACCTCCTAGCTCAACTCTAAGTATTGATATTGGATTTTGAGAAATCCAAATATCCTAGGTCCATCAGTGGGTTTTGGTGAAAATCCACTGATAGACCTAAAAATTTCCTATTGCAACATAATTTATAATCATTAGAAGTTTGGATACCAAAAATACCATCTCCTAGCTCAACTCTAACTATTGATATTGGATTTTGAGAAATCCAAATATCCTAGGTCCATCAGTGGGTTTTGGTGAAAACCCATTGATAGACCTAAAAATCTTCTATTGCAACAGAATTTATAATCATTAGAAGTTTGGACACCAAAAATACCATCTCCTAGCTCAACTCTAACTATTGATATTAGATTTTGAGAAATCTAAATATTCTAGGTCCATCAGTGGGTTTTGGAGAAAACCCACTGATAGACCTAAAAATCTCCTATTGCAACATAATTTATTATCATTAGAAGTTTGGACACCAAAAATACCATCTCCTGGCTCAACTCTAACTATTGATATTGGATTTTGAGAAATCCAAATATCCTAGGTCCATCAGTAAGTTTTGGTGAAAACCTACTGATAGACCTAAAAATCTCCTATTGTAACATAATTTATAATCATTAGAAGTTTGGATACCAAAAATACCATCTCTTAGCTCAACTCTAACTATTGATATTGGATTTTGAGAAATCCAAATATCCTAGGTCCATCAGTGGGTTTTGGTGAAAACCCACTGATAGACCTAAAAATCTCCTATTGCAACATAATTTATAATCATTAGAAGTTTGGACTCCAAAAATACCATCTTTTATCTCAACTCTAACTAGAACTATTGATATTTTTATTTAATTTACTTACATTTATCCAAGATTGTGTTCAGGCCCAAGGAGGGCCTGACCACAGATGTGTTCAGGCCCTCCTTAGGCGATGTGTTTAGGCCCTCCTAGCGTGACTTCAGACCCTACCTTTTAATCTGAAATTACGTGTTTTGATAGGTTTTTTTTATATATTAATATATTTTTAAAATAGAAAAAAATTTGAGTTCACCTCGGGCCTGAATCATATAATTTCAGGCCCACGTTGGGCCTGAAATAATTTGATTTTAGGTCCAACGTGGGCCTGAAATCAAATGATTTCAGGCCCAGCTTTTTTGTTAATACGTTCTTTTTTTTTTTTGCTAATGCGTTTTTTTTTCTAATGCTTTTTTTTTGCTAATTTGTTTTTTTTCCTAATGCGTTGTTTTTGCTAATGCTTTTTTTTTTAATTTTGCTAATGCCTTTTTTTTTTTGCTAATCCGTAATTTTTTTTGCTAATGCTTTTTTTTGTTTTTGAAGAGAGCGTGTGGAGTAATTTGAGTATTTGTTTTGTTTAATGATTTTAATATTTCTAGTAAAGAAAATGATATCAAACGAGACATATTAATTAGTACTAATCAAGTTTCAATTAATTAAGTTAGGCCTGAAATAAAAAGATTTCAAGCCCACGTTGGGCCTGAAATCATCTTATTTCAGGCTCAACGTGGGCCTGAAATTATGTGTTGTGATAGGGTTTACCTTATGCTTTTGTAGCTGACTCCCAGAATATATTATTTTAAATTGAAAAGTCAAAAAAAGCGACTGGTTCAGATATCTTGGAATTCTAACTGAGAAAGAGATTCGGTATTTGTTGGCCGGAGAGTTATAAGAGGAAGATCACTAAAATGGATGCGCCCTTTGATAAAAATAAAACCATGATACGCTTTTTGGTAAATACCAATTATTGGGTATGCCTTTTGGTAAAAAGCCGTTGATGTTTTCTGTTAAAGCATCGTGAGTTTGAGAGGGGATACTAATATATAATAAAAAAATTATTTATATAAGGATAGAATTTGTCTAGGATAGAATTAGTCTTTTTAAATTTGTATATATATATATATATATATATCTCTTTTTTATATGTAAATTCTAAGTTTTATGAATATAATTATGTAGTCGTCGTTTATTTTTTTCTTTCTCTTGTCTCTCTCCTTCTCTTCGTATTAGTTTTAGATTATATTTGTATTATTTTTAATCTTGAATTTGAAACCACATCGTTCATGTAGGTTGTGCTTTTGGCCCTCAACGTGACTCGTCTAGCCGATTCAAGAGACCCCCAAGCTCAATTATATGTAATGTAAGAAGACGTTATGGTGATGGACCGCCTCGTATGTTGTTTGGGAAGGACGATTAGCAATTGAAAAACCAAACCAAACTAACATGGATCTGATGATTGATCGCAATCGGGGCAACGAAGGTGGAGGCCAAGGAGAATCAAAATGGCTTTTTGTGCCAGAAAGCCACAGCATCTGTTTCCTCCTGAATGTGAGAGCCAGCAAATGCCACCAAATCCCCAAACAAAAACAGGGTAAGTTCTCGTTGTCCTCTTCCACTTGGTCTGAACTGCCTGCTCATTCTCGCTTTATCGGTGAGCTTTCCTTTCCTTTTGGCTCGGTCCCATGATGCCTTGCTGTGCCCCCTCTGTTTCTGACACAGCCAGAGAAGAAAACAAAGCATCTTACCTGCTCTGTGACAAAGATGAAATTCAATACGTAAAGTGAAGGATCTCATAACTCTCCTTGTCCCTGTTTCTTTTTCTTGTACAAGTCGAGCCATCATTTCTGCTCCTTTCCAGTTTATATCTTCAAAATAAGGGCAGGAAAAGGCCACCTAAATGTTACAAAAATCCCACTCATGTTTTTTATTTTGTTGTTGGATGAATATAGATATTTGCATGGATTAGGAGAACTACAAACGCCACACATCATATAAATAAATAAATATATATATATATAAAAGAAAAAAATGTGAGATTAAATTGATAAATAAATGTAGAAGAATATGACAGAGAAAGAAAAAAAAAAGTGAGATTAAATTGATAAATAAATGAAGAAGAATATGACAGAGAGGGAAGTTCAAGAAATTGTCAAGGGACATCAGGCGAACAAGGCCTGTCTTTAGCAATTGTAGCCACGCGGCCCACGCAGATTCTTTTGTGTTTGTTACTGAGGTGGCAGTGGGCCCTCTACTTTACAGGGCGAATGATGGGCCCGCCCAACCATGTGGGCTATGGTGTCTTTCTAGTGACGCGCGATGTGGGCCCGCTTCTTCAATGAGTAAGACTGCTAGCTTTGGAATTCGGATTCGAACGAGCGTATTTATCAAAATAAAAATGATTAATTGCTAAAAAGTATTATTATTATATTTTCAAGATATGGTAAAATTTGAATTAAAATATGCGCAACACAAACGAACAAGATGTTGAGTATATATATATATATAATAAATATCTAGATATTTTAAACGAACTGTACCTTTCTGAATAAAACTTCACGTTCATTTAGGTTCATTAACTATTAAGAAAACATATAAAATAAATAAATTAGAACACTTAAAAGTTGATGAACAAAATTCATGTACGATTTAAAAAATAAATTTGTTTATCAATATGAAATTTAATTATTAATTGTTTTTATTAAATAATAAAAATATAATAATTTATAATTTTTTATTATATATAAATATTTCATGTTAAAATAAATAATAATATATATTTCAGGTATGAGATAAATATTTAATCTAATTTATAAGGACCACTGTATTATTAGTTAAGATTGATTAAAAAAACCAAAGCTTAGTTCAATCCTCTATCAAATTTAAAGGAAAAATAAGAGTGAATAAACTCAATAAATAAATAAATAAATTGTTAGTTTCCCATTTCGGATGCGATTCCTCTCCATGTCCCTGGATTAAAATTTTCTATTAATTAGAAATAATCCGATTGGAAAGAAACTTTCCGAACGAACTTTTCATCATTGTACTATTCGATTGAGTGATCGCTTGAACAAACTTGTTATTCAAGCAATCGAACTCCTTTGTCGAATAACGGTGGAATAGATGACGAATTATTGGATCGCTGGTTCTTGTGTTTGTTTCGGGGTCCATGATAACAAGCAATACAATTAAACAAGATAAAAGAATGAAACAAAATAAGATTTATACCTCTTGTTTACCTCTTGATCTTCTATCGTATTCCTATTCTTTTCTTGGACGTCGTGTGGGCGACGGTCTTCCAAGAAACGAAGCCACCAAAAGCCTTTTCTTCTTCCTCCTTGATTGCGCCGATCACTAAAGGAGAAAGCTCTCCTTCCTCCTTGCTTGCGCCGACCACCAAAGGAGGTAGACCTCCTTCCTTGCGCCGACTCTAAGGAGAGAAGAGAAGAGAAAGAAGAAGAATAAGAGAAAGAATTCTCTTCTTCCCACCACAAACCCTAGCCGCAACCCCTCCTTTTCCTCTTCTTGCTTGGGGCGCCGACACTACAAGAAAAAATGCTTTTAATGACATTGAAAAGTGACATCATATATTACTTATACTGTCATTTTTTATATAGTGACATTAAGTTAAAATATCCTCTATAGTGATGTCGCCTAAAGTCTAATCACTTATGACAATTCTTAATGTCACTATAAAATAGAAATAGTGACAACACTAATAGCATGAATAATTGTTATAGTGACAAAAAATAGTATCACTATAAGATTTATAATGACATTTATATATATTGTTTTATTATAGTAATGATGACAAATTTATATGTCCTTTAAAATTATTTATCAAGACAATTATATGTCTTGAATTTTATTTATAGTTATAATAAAAAATGTCACTAATGATAGTTTATAAAGTCAATTTAAAATGCATCGTTATGTAATTTATAGTGACACATATAAATGTTTGCTATATAAATCTATAAGGACATTTAAAATTATCATTAATAATTATTTATTATGACATTTTGAAATGTCTTCGTATGAATTTTATAATGATATTTTTATCTGCATGATTTAGTGTTCTATTGTGACAAAAACTATCATATATTAATAAATATCTCACCCATTTTCAATATTTTCATGATATAAATATTTACGCATATAACTAATTAACATAAACACAAATAAAAATTTTAAACTGAAATTGAAATGCTAATCAATAATTGTCAATTTTTTTACAATACAAGACTGTCAAATTGGTCACCTCAAAAAATATCTATCCACTAATCACAATCACAAATGTACCCAATATATTTAGTTTAAGAACTAGTAAAAAAATAAATCTCTCCTAAAGCCTAAAGCAAAACATAACCAAACTTCAAAACTTTACTGCATCTTCAATCTTTAACCGTCACATCTTAAACAAAATCCAATATTCATGTGACCTATAAAAAAATCATATATTTATTAGTTTGTGTAAATGAAATAAAATTAAAGTATATAATAAAAAAAATGTATATAATCTAGATCTAGATTTTTTTTTTCATAAGCAAACCAAACCAACAAATGCTAAAACTTAAGTAGAAGATAAGATGAACACGGTAAGGTTGCAAAATGAACATGATAAATAATCAACCAATAGATTGAACACGGTAAAAGAATATAATGCACTGATATGGAATAATCCACTGATAGTGAAATATAATGCACTGATAATGTCATGTCATGCCATAGTCAAATATAAAGGAAATTGTCAAAGCGTTGATAGTGGAATGATAAAATGAATTCTGTTTGTTGGTCACTATAGTTTTGAGTGCTGATATCCTCCTCAAAATTGTGTTGCTCAACAACTGACAGTAGCATTCGCATAGCAAACTGTTCAATAGTATCTGAAGCATAGTTCAGTAGATAAAGCTTGTTTGCAACCTATATAAGCATAGAATGATAGAGCAATGCTAGTGACAATGAAACCTGCTATCTTTGACACACGACAGCATTTAAATAAACAAAAGCAAACGTTATATAGGTTCCTACTATCAAAGTAAACCTGCTATCAATGAAACCTGCTATCTTTGACACCTACATAAAGACTTGAACTATATTTCAAGTCAAAAAGGAAAAAAAAGGGATAAACCAAGTAAGTTCTTGTTGTACGAGCAGCAAGATATGACAGCAATATAACTAGTAGAGTTCTTGTTGTACGAGCAGCAAGATAGTATGACAGCAAATAAAACGAGCAGCAAGATAGTATGACAGCAAATAAAACGAGTAGCAAGATAGTATCACTAGCAATATAACACATAAAATGAGCAGCAAGATGAAATCAATTTTGTCAAAGACAAATAACTAGTAGAGTTCTTGAAGATGCATATCGAGCAGTTTGAAGATGCATATTTGAGGAGAAGGAACAAAACTAGCAGTTTGAAGATGCATACTATGAAATCCATTTTGTCATAGTCGTTCATATTTGAAGATGCATATCGAGCAGTTTGAAGATGCTTTCTACTGAAAGCACGTTTGGATACACAAACAAAAGAGATTGCTCAGCTAAAGCATCATATAAAGGAGCTTGAGGAGAAGGAACGGATGGCAAATGAGAATGTAAGCTAGCATGAATATCTAATCAGTGAATATCTAATCAGTGATTACTTATTAAAGATCAGTAAATTTACTTATTAAAGAAGATACATGGGTAAGAAAAAGCATGGATATCTAATCAGTGAATGGGCATCAATATTCCATTATCATAGTTGTTTGGAGAAAAAAGAAAGTCAACACACATCAACAAAATTAAAAATCTAACCTCATGCACCTAGTAGAAGTCTTCTTCATTAACTGTCAACTGCAAATATAATTGATATTCATTTTATAAGACATTAACATAATGACATATACAATATAGTAGTTAATTAAAAATTTGCATACCATACCAGATGACAAGGCAAAGCTATCATTCCTCCAAGTGCATCCTCAAACCTTTGTAAAAGATCATATGACCTAATCAAACTCTCTTCCCGTTGTAGAACAACTAGAACTTGTATTTCATACAAATTTGGTCCCAACGCCTGTCTTCCTACTTCAGTATTTGGATCCATGCTACGAACAACTCCTTTTGCCACAATTTTTGTCGGATCAAATAGACTTTTTATCAAGACAGAACATCCAGTCTACATGAAAAATACAAAAAATAATGGAGATGTTAAAAATCAGTAACGCACTGAATATAATAATAAAGTAAGAAAAATAGAAAAAGACTTTACCATTAGAGATAAATGCATTGGATCAGAAAATAATGGACTACTAGATGATGTTGTGTGTTGATTGCAAATCTTTGATTCTAACATTGCAATGTGTTTGCCTTGCTTTCTAATTTGTTCATCCATTTTTTCTAACTGTGTCTTTTGCTCCATCACTATTCGGTTGCATGTAATACAACTTGAAACTTCTCCCCATAAATCAGATGGGCTAACACCATCACCAAGCATACATACTCGGCCTGGTTTATCTGGTCCAATGATTTGAGCAAAAATGTCATTTTGACCAACTTGATCATCCTCATCTTCAGAAAGTTGATTTTCTAGTTCTTTCATTGCAGCCTTTACCAAAAAATAAAAAACCAAAATTTATACATAGTAATGATGAAAACAAAAATCTTTTAAAGTAATGTAGTAGAAGATTATAATACAACATACCAATTTTTCTGCCACAATGTTGCTTGAGGGAGTTCCATTAGCATGAGTGAAATAAGCATGGAATAATTCAACTCGTGATGGGGGTCGTCCCTTTTCTTTGTTTTAAAATTAGAATTGGTTAAAAGTTTATAAATTCTAATGCATATAGAATTATAAGATTAAAAAGAAAAATTACCAATTTCTGTTGCACTTGAGCGAAAGATCTTCTTCCAGTTGTCTGATTCATTATCTTTTGCTTCCGAGCAATCTTATTTTTTTCACTTCTTTCCTAATATATTAAATTCAACTTGATAGGCAATACTAAAATCAACATGAAAATATTTTTAAAGGGATAAAATATTATAAACCTTTGATTTTTCTGATTTCCACTGGACAACTAATTTCACATATTGTTCCACAAAAGCTCTGTTATCTCTTTCTTGCAGAAGAACTTCCATTGGTAACTCAGGATCATAATACTTCTTTTTTAATTCTGACTTCCAGTTTCTCCATTTTTTTGCTATTGAACGTAGTGTCCAACTTTCTTTTCCAAGAGGAAGGTCATACTTTTCCTACAAAAGCATTTAGACATTACCCTCGTGATAAAAAATTACTTAATAAAAAATTATAAAATAACATTTCAATTACCTTTACAACATCTAACATTTGTTTCTTATTTTCCAAGGGCATTTTATGCCAATTTTCGATGTCAATTGGACAAAATTTTCCATTTCTTGCCAAAGTACCCAAAAAATCAGTAAATTTATTTCTTCTTGATCCTATAGGGCATCCCATACCATCACATTGAATCTTAATACGTGGTTGCGTGCTTGGTCGAGCCCAAATTTCTTTCATAAATGTAGGGCCTCTAGTTTTCTTCTTAGCGATGGGAGATTCAGTTTGACAATCTACATCTAGAAATAAAAGAGAAATAAATAATTAAATAAATCTAACTAAATGAATTAATACATTCTGGACGATAGGTTACCTTGATCAAATTCTTCATCCATAAAATCATTTTCAACAAGTGGATTATTGTTGAATTTAATCCTTGAAGTCAAATCTGTATGATTTTATATAAGAATTGAGGTTAGTAAAATGAATACATAAATAATCAACCAATAAGAATTGAGGTTAAAAAAAACATGGATCAATTGCATTATATAGTTGTTAACTGCTACAATGCTCAATATACTTGCACGAATGTCTTATTGCATTGCATCAAACTTTATAATTGTTAAAGATATATTCGAACAAGTATAAAGATCTAAAACATTAAAGCTGCTTATTAAAGAATATTTATCCTTAATATTAATTATAGGATAATTAAGCATGAAGAATAATCAAGATTATTCTGACCTTTTTCCCTAGTTACCAGGTTCTCAAGTTCCCTTGCGTGGTTAGCAATCAAAATCGGTGGTGGAGTATTTGCCCCATCTTGAAGTTCAGAATGAGATTTCCTAACTTTTTTACTTTTATGAGTCGCTCCTATCAAAAACAAGTTATATAGGATAATTAAAGCATGAAATAAGCATTATACCAAATTCATATAGAAAATTTTATTTTGAAATAAAATTTTCTAAAACTTCATATTTTTTTGATATCTAATACCTAATGTATCAATGACTTTATGGTTTGATGCTTTTTCCATGTGCTTATTTGATACACCTTGTATGTTTTGGCAATCTGCACAAGTATTATTCTAACACAAAGTATAAGCAAATTGTATTTTTAAGTATAATCAACTGGATCTTATGACCTTTTTCCCTAGTTACCACATTCTCAAGTTCCCTTGCCCCATAGACTTGAATAAAGTAGATAACATACAAAAGCAAAAGATCAAATAAGATTTATACAAAAAAAACTATTGATTGCTTATGTATAAAATAAGATTCTACCTCTTTTTTTGGCATTTCCAGTTGCATGGTTGGAAATCAAAACCGGTGGTGGAGTATTTGCCTCATCTTGAAGTTCAGAATGAGATTTCATACCTTTTTTACTTTTAAGTGCCGCTCCTATCAAAAACAAGTTATATAGGATAATTAAAGCATGAAATAATTAAGCATTATACCAAATTCATATAGAAAATTTTATTTTGAAATAAAATTTTCTAAAACTTCATATTTTTTTGATATCTAATACCTGATGTATTAATGACTTTATGGTTTGATACTTTTTCCATGTGCTTATTTGATACACCTTGTATGTTTTGGCAATCTGCACAAGTATTATTCTAACACAAACTATAAGCAAATTGTATTTTTAAGTATAATCAACTGGATCTTCTGACCTTTTCCCCTAGTTACCATATTCTCAAGTTCCCTTGCCCCATCTTGAAGTTGAAAATAAGATTTTCTAACTTTTTTACTTGTAAGAGTCATTCCTATCAAAAACAAGTTGAAGAGCATAAAAGAGTATAAAAAGAGCACATTATTTTCCTATTGATTCTGTTCCATAAAAAGAGCATCCAACCATATAAATCAATCTGAATACAAGTTTAGAATAATTTAACAAAGAAACTGAAAACAATTAAAACCATTGTTGTAGAAGTTCCTGTTGCTGAATTCTACTAATCCTGAAGTTTGTGTAAATTCATTAGTTTTTATGCTTCTGAAGTTGTTGGTAGTAGTTCATAAAGCTTATGCTAACTCCTAACGAATTCCAGAACTATTCTGAAAATGAACAGCTAGTGTTGAGATCTGAAACAAGTTCTTTTACATATATATGGCCTGTTACATCAAGACATTGTTGGTGCAATCTTGGTTAGGTCAGGGTTGACCTAGTTTGACTAAGCTCGGGTGAGCTTAGGTCTGTGGGAGATTGTTGGTGCAATCTTGGTTAGGTCAGGGTTGACCTAGTTTGACAAAGCTCAGGTAAGCTTGAGTCTGGTAAGCTCAGGTGAGCTTGAGGTCGTATGTTTCGATGTTTGATAATGATGTTTGAGTGGTCATGATGTGTGAGTCAAGTGGGTAAGGTTGACTGGAGGCTTGACTGGGAAAACCTAGTGGGACTAGGCACACCTAGTGGGACTAGGTGAAGTCCAGGTAGATCGGGGAGATCGTACGTGGCATGGGAAAAGACCTAGTGGGACTATGCACACCTAGTGGGACTAGGTGAAGTCCAGGTGGATCGGGGAGATCGTACGCTGGCATGGGAAAAGACCTAGTGGGACTAGGTGAAGTCCAGGTGGATCGGGGAGATCGTACGCTGGCATGGGAAACGACCTAGTGGGACTAGGCACACCTAGTGGGACTAGGTGAAGTCCAGATGGATCGGGGAGATCGCATGCTGGCAAGGTGGAAGTCTACCGAGAGATTAGACCTAACTCGAGGGTTAGGCGAATCTGGTTGGGAACCAGGTTAAGTCCGAGCTGGGAGCTAGGCAGTTGGTCAAAGGGGTTGACCGGACGCTTGGAAGGGAAACCTAGGCTTGTGGAAACAAGTTAGGTTGGACTCAATCGATTGGGTAATCGATTAGGTGAATCGATCAGGTGATCGATTAGGGCGGTTTGTGCGAGAGGACAGAAGGGCACTGAATCGATTGGTTAATCGATTCAGGGTATCGGTAATCAATTGGGTAATCGATTACAGCAATTTACGCGAGAGAACAGGAGAGTCGGGAATCGATTGGGTAATCGATTCAGGACACTCGTAATCGATTACGGTTCGAAAACTAGCCGTTGAACGGCTAAATCCTACGTGGTAATCGATTGGGTGATCGATTCAGAAACCCTAGGCGTCGGGTATAAGGTCTTTCACGCAGGTTTGAAGCGCATCTCTTCTTCCTCCTTCCACGCCATTTCAAGAGAAGCTTTGGGGCTTAGTGTTGGTGCACTTCCAAAGTTCTAGAGGCGATCACAAGCTTGAAGATAGCAAGGAGAACAAAGTGTGATCTTATTCATTGTAAATCTTGTAAGATTTCATTTGTATTTGCTTTGTTTCTTGTTGTATCTTTGTGAAAGCTTGTAAGAGGTTTCTCCACCTCAAGAAGGAGACTTTTATAGTGTATGAGAGTGTGAGGAGAGTGGACCCTTGGATTAGTCACCCGACCGGGGTGGATACCAAGTAAAATCCAAGTGTTAGCGATTGCTTGAAGTCTTCCGCAGCGACAAATCATCTACAAGCGAACCGGTCCCAACAAGTGATATCAGAGCAAGGTTGTTCTTCTTTGGACTCATCGCCAAGAGGGCAAGAGCTAGTGGAAGAAGAAGAAGTTGGAAGAAACCCTAATTTCAAGAAGTCATCATCAAGAGGGTTCAACTTCAAAAATGGAGTTTGGATATGACACAAGGGCACCTCCACCATTTGACAAGGCAAATTTTAATCTTTGGAAATCAAAGATTGAAAATTACTTCATGATGGAGATAGAGCAATGGTTTGTTCTAATGGAGGGTTTTGAAGCTCCAACAACCACAAAAGGAAAGCTCCTCAAGAAAAGCAAATGGAATGAGGAGCAAATCAAGAGATGCGAGGCCAACAACAAAGTGACCAAGTTATTGGTCAATCTTTTGCCAAGCACCATCTTGGACAAGATTGGAGAATTCAAAGATGCCAAAGAGTTTTGGAGCAAATTGGCAAGGCTTCATGAAGATCCCTCCACTGTACAAATTCAAGACAAATCCGAAGAGGGAGATTCATCGGAGGAAGAGGACTCGGAAGTTGAAAGATGCTCAACATCCGGGGAGGCAATTCAAGAAGAAGCATTGGCCAATGAAGAAAAGGAGGAAGTCTCCACCTCTAGGATTGAGGGGGAGCAAAGGTCATTGACTCCGGAAAAAGAAGAAGTATCTACCTCCGGATCAAGTGAAGAGTCATGCAATACCCCTACAAGCAAAGGTATAAGAATTTCAATTTGTAAAAATAAAAATCATATCATTTGCTTGAGTGTAGGGAAAAAGGGCACTATAAGAGTAAGTGTCCAAAATTGGTCAAGAAGAAGGTGCAAGTGGCACCCAAGACCAAGGAGAAGCCAAAGGAGGTCGGCCCCATGGAAAAGAAAGATAAGAAGCACATTGTGTGCTTCTCATGTAAACAAAAAGGACATTATCGGAACCAATGTCCGAAGGGGAAGAATCCGACCAAGGCTAAAAGGAAGAGCTCAAATCAAGGGGGAGCCTCCAAGAACAATGCTAAGGTACCATTAGGTAATGGTATTTATTTTCATCATGATAATATGCATGCTAGAAGTAATTATTATCATTTTAATGCTATTTATCATGAAAATAGGAGGCATGAGAAACCTAAGAAAAACTATAGAGCTTTCCATGCTAGGACTACCACATCTAAGGATAGGGAAAATTTTAGATCACTTAATGGTAGACCTACCCAATACAAGGCCAAGGAGAACAATCATCAAGGCTACATTAGAAAACCAAGCCTTGATGAGGTAATGATTGAAAATCAAGTTTTGAGGTCAAAACTTGATAAATTGGAGAAATCCCTTAAGAAAATAGAAAATCTATTTAAGGGATCTAAGGATCAAAACCTAGATTTAGGAAATCAAGGACCCTCTAGGAGCAAGAAAGGTTTGGGTTACAAACCTAAAACTAAGGATGATGGTCCATCCTATCATAGAGTTCCATATAAGTATGGAACTCAATCTAGGTCAAGAAGTCAAGTCAAGGTCGCAAGGGAAGCCATCCCTAGAGTTGACCAAGACAAGACAAAGGTGACTAAGGCTTCGGAGAAGCCTAAGAAAGTCTTTAGGAAGGTATCAAGGGGAGTCATCCCTAGTGAATACCTAGAACACCCAAGGAGTACCAATAGGTTTTGGGTTCCTAAGAGTGTGTTCGCCACACCCTATATAGGTCTAGGGAGTGTTAACTCTAATTGGAAGGGTAGTTAACCCAACCTTGATGAAGTTGGCACTTTGGGACGTTTTCAAGGAATTACTACCCTTGAAAATGAAGGAAGCATTTGTTTACTCTAGGTGGAGTAAAATTTGTGCCACACTATGTTTTTGGAAGATTGAACTTAATAAAAGTTGGCACAACTAGGTTAGAATCCAAAGATAGGTCATGTTGGGAATTTTGGCACTATCTTGGAAATTAGGGGCTAAGTTAGGATTATCAATGGCTTAGCGATGAGTTATTGATACTTAGATAGGAAATCTAAGTATTTTATTTTGTGCTATTATGCCATGTTTTGTATGCCCTATCATATGCCATGACATCATAATCCATTATTCATATTTTATTATGAACATATTACATGTCATGTCATACATGCATCATCTAGCTATAATTTCCTTTGAAAATTCTTATATATGATGTATGTCATAGTCATTATCATGCATTAAGTCAATTTTTATTGAAATTAAGGGCATTGACATTAATTGACATCCTAGGTGGATGATCAAAGTTTATAATGCCTAGGCAAAAATGCATGAACCCTTAGTTTTGTAGCGACCCGCCTTCTCTACCTTAGACGGATCGTTACTTTATCTACTTCTTGACTCTAATGCACGACTAAGAATGCGGAACTTCTTTTTTTTTCTTTTAACTTCATCTAGGGATGATATTCTAACTCTAATAGTCATGCATGATACAATGACATACTTCCTTTCTCTAGAACTTCACTGCAATGGTACCAGTCGACTGCGATCTAACCAGTCGACTGGTATCGGCCACAGAAAGTTTCTGGGCGCGGCACCAGTCGACTGGCCTCTTGGCAGTCGACTGATGCATCGAACAGAAGCTGTCGTTCGATAGGGCAGTCGACTGATACTGAACCAGTCGACTAGCACGCCTGAAAAGCTGAAATTCAGATTCGAAACTTTGTTTCAAAAGTCCACCAAATATATAGTTTCAAGCCATACAAAGACACAACACCATTTCTATACTCTATACTAGTTTCCTAAACATTTTAGCCAATCAAAACAATGTCATAAACTTGAAATTTGGACTTTTGCGGAAGTAATTAAGTTATGAAAATCTATAAGAACTTTAAACTAGAGTTTTGTACCAAACTTAACTCCTATGCATTCATAACACCAAATACATGTTCTATAACCTTACTAAAGCATTGTGAAATGTGAATGCAACTTTTCTAAGCATATTTAAGCAATAAAAACTTGATTCAAAGGGAAACTAGCACTATCTTGGCACATGCATCAATAGCTCCAACAAAGTATTAATATTCAAAACTACTCACACTTCTACTCAACCAATGCAATCATAAGGATATGTATGCTAAATGAAATGACATGGAATCTTTACTTGTGGTTTTAAGACATGCAAAATATCTAAAACGCAATTACTTGGATAAATTCTATATAATCTAACTTAAACTAAGACTCTATAACCAAATGGATTTTGAGTCTTTTATTCCTCTTGTCCCAAGGACCTCTCCAAGGTCAGCCACCACACACACGTCACTCAGCATCGCCTTGTCTCCTTCCTTCAGAATTGCTTGCCTTTACCTTTACTTGCAACAAGAGGAAATGCAACTAATAAGCATAAAGCTTAGTAAGTACTATCTAGCTCACAAAATCTCGAAATGTGCAAACATGCTTTTTATACAATGTGGAATCACATGAGATACTTTTATGCTTAAAAGAAAACACTAAAAACATGTATAACTCAAAACATGCATACTAAAGCACTAATAAGTCTTAACTTACTTGTTCTTGGCTTAACTTGAAACTTTAGCAATTCTTTAACTTTAAATCTTTCTTTAACTTTTTGAAAACTTTCTTAAACTTTAGAAAACTTTGCTAAAGCATATACTTGAAAATAATAACTCACTTGGATCCACTTAAGACGTAAGTACCATCTTATGCGCGTTCCCTAAAAGGTTGGGGTAGCGAGCCACCAATCCTAATAGAGCAGACCTTGGTCTACCAGGGCCAAGACCTTGGAATTGGACACCTGGATTTCTTTAACGACGCCCTTGGACGCCGGGTACTGGCCTTAGAAAATAAAATAGCTTTTCTTTCTTTTCTTTCTTATCTTTAAATGCCTTGGCATTTTAACGAGCACCTTGTGTGCCCAAATCCCTAAGTCTTGACTTTTGGGGATTTCTTAAGCCCTTGGCCTTTTCTTTTCTTATCTTTATCTTCTCTTTTCTTCTCTCATAACTTTTCTTAGTCCCTAACCTCATATAGGGTACTTAATCAAACTTATACAAGCATGGATTAAACTAGAGTTACATGCAAAAATCGTAACTAAAGGAAAATTTGCATCTTTAACTTTCTAACGGGAAAAACTTGCGGAAAAACCGCCTCTTACTGCAGGTGAGCAGTACTTACCTTGATATCTTGGACTTACAACCAAAATTGACGTCTAGGGCTCGGGAGAAACTTGAGATCTAGATGAACCGTTCGCGCCTACGCGTTCCTCTCGTCGAGACAAACGAAACGCTCCGCACTCCTTGGTTCTTCCTTGGCCGGCGCCCCCTTAGAGGAGGAGAGGAGGTGGTGGGGCGTGCGCACAAGAGAGGGGAAGAGGGGGGTCGGCGTGAGGGCTTGGGCGAGGGAGAGAGGGTTTAGGTTTAGAGAAAATAAAATTCCTCTCTTTAATTATCTATTTATACTTAGGGTATTTAAGTCCAACTTTATAACTTAACTTAATATTTCTCTATTTTCTTTTAGCACACCCCTGTTGGGGCTCCTGGTTAACCCGACCAACTTAAGTCGTTGATCCCACGGGAGGTCTCGGGTTCAAAACTCATCCAGACAACTTTTTGCCGAAAACTCTATTTCTTTTAATAAAAATACTAAACGGACTCGGAAAATTCCATAAAAATATTCTAAAAATTCCTAAAAATATCTAGAATATTTCTAAAACATTTTTAACTAATTTCAAGGACTTTAAGGACTTAAAATGGAAATTTTTGGGGCGTTACAATCCCCCATACCTTATGAAAAGTTCGTCCTCGAACTTAGAATAATTCTGGATATCTTTCTCTCATGCTGTCCTCACGTTCCCAAGTAGCCTCCTCATGCTGTTGATTCTGCCAGATGACCTTCACTAGTGGCACTTCTTTGTTTCTTAATCTTTTAACTGCTTTGTCCACTATTTATGTCGGTCTGCTCTCATAGCTAAGATCTTCTTGGATCTGTACTGATTGAGGCTGAATTACTTGGCTAGGGTCGTGAATACACTTCTTTAGCATAGAGACATGAAAGGTACTGTGGATAGCTGACATATCCTCTGGCAAGTCCAGCTCATAGGCTACCTTCCCAACTCTCTTTATAATCTTGTAGGGTCCTATGTAGCGAGGGCTCAGCTTGCGCTTTTTGCCAAATCTCATCACTCCCTTCATAGGAGCGACCTTGAGGAATACTGAATCTCCAACTTGGAATTCCAGTGGCCTACGGCGTGTGTCAGCATAACTTTTCTGTCTACTCTGGGCAGTCTCAATCCTCTGGCGGATCGTCTGGATAGCCTGAGTGGCCTCATCTATAAGCTCAGTCTGGCTGCCTAGTCCTGACTCCATCTCTTTCTTCTCACCAGCTTCTTGCCAACATATGGGTGATCTGCATTTCCTGCCATATAATGCTTCATAAGGTGCCATTTTGATAGTGGCCTGATAACTATTGTTGTAGGCAAACTCAGCTAAGCACAGAAATTTGCACCAACTACCTTTAAAGTCCAACGCACAAGCCCTGAGCATGTCTTCTAAAATCTGATTTACTCTCTCTGTTTGTCCATCTGTCTGGGGATGGAAAGCTGTGCTGAACTGAAGTCTGGTGCCTAGGGCGTCCTGAACACACCTCCAAAAATGGGAGACGAACCGCCTATCTCTGTCAGAAACGATCGACTTCGGAACTCCGTGAAGCCTGATTACTTCTTTCACGTACAGCTGTGCTAACTGCTCTACCGAATGCGATAACTTGATGGCTAGGTAGTGGGTAGACTTGGTCAATCTATCCACTATCACCCATATTGCATCGTGTCCATGGGTGGTCCTTGGGAGACCCGTGATAAAATCCATGGATATCTCTTCCCACTTCCACTCTGGAACAGGAAGAGGCTGCAGAACTCCTCCTGGTCTCTGGTGCTCTGCTTTGACTCTCTGGCAGGTCAAGCAGGTACTGATATATCTGGCCACGTCTCGCTTGAGTCCAGACCACCAGAATCTTTGCTTTACATCTTGGTACATCTTGGTAGAACCAGGGTGCATAGAGTACGGGGTACTGTGGGCTTCTTCTAAAATATTCTTTCTTAGTTCCTCATCATTGGGGACGCAAAGGCGGTCTCCAAGATAGAGGATGCCACTATCTGATACTCGAAACTCTGAATTTTCTGCCTCTTGGATCTCCTGCTTGATCTTCTGGATCTCTGGGTCTTGACTTTGCTTTCTTTGTATATCCACAAGCAGGGTTGACTCTAGAGTCAATGCAGAAAGTTGCTCAATTATTACCTCGACTCCAAAATCCTTTATTTCTTTCTGAAGTGGTAGAGACAGTGATGATAGGGACATCAGTGCTGCACAGGATTTTCTACTCAGTGCATCTGCCACTTTATTAGCTCTACCTGGGTGGTAGAGGATTTCACAGTCATAATCTTTGACCAGCTTTAGCCATCTGCGCTGCCTCATATTCAGATCCTTCTGAGTGAAGAAGTACTTCAAACTCTGATGGTCTATGAAGATTCTGCACTACACTCCATATAGGTAGTGTCTCCAGAGCTTCAGTGCAAAAACCACAGCTGCTAGCTCAAGGTCATGAGTAGGGTAATTCTTCTCGTAGTCCTTGAGCTGTCTGGAGGCATATGCTATTACTTTACCGTGTTGCATGAGGACAGCTCCAAGGCCCATCTTGGATGCATCACTGTAGATGTCGAAGGCCTTGTCACTTTCTGGAACCGTCAGGATGGGAGCACTGGTCAGTCTCTTCTTCAGCTCTAGAAAACTGTGCTCGCATTTATCTGACCATTCAAACTTCTTGTTCTTTCTGGTCAAGGCTGTGAGTGGAGAGGCTATTCTGGAAAAGTCCTCCACAAATTTTCTGTAATATCCTGCCAGGCCTAAGAAACTCCTGATTTCACTAGCATTCTTGGGTCTACACCAGTTGCTGACTGCTTCTATCTTGGCTGGATCAACTTGAATGCCTTCTTTGGATACAATGTGACCTAGGAAGGTCACCTGATCTAGCCAAAACTCACATTTTGAGAATTTTGCATAGAGCTTCTCCTGCTGAAGGATCTGCAGCACTATCCTCAAGTGTGTAGCATGGTCCTCTGGAGTCTGTGAATATATGAGAATATCATCAATAAATACAATGACGAATTTATCGAGATACTCCCTGAAGATGTGGTTCATCAGCTCCATGAAGACTGCTGGAGCATTGGTTACTCCAAAAGGCATCACTACAAATTCGTAGTGGCCGTATCTTGTCCTGAAGGCCGTCCTGGGGATGTCACTTTCTTTAACCTTTAGCTGATGATACCCAGAACGCAGATCTATCTTCGAGAACACTGTAGCCCCTTTGAGTTGATCAAATAAATCATCTATTCTAGGAAGGGGGTACTTGTTCTTGATGGTTACCTTGTTCAGGCTCTGTAGTCTATGCACAGACGCATAGACCCATCCTTCTTCTTGACGAAAAGTACAGGAGCTCCCCAGGGTGAATGACTCGGGCGGATGAAGCCCTTGTCTAGTAGCTCCTGGAGTTGCTCTTGTAATTCTTTCAGCTCTGCAGGAGACATACGATATGGGGCTTTTGAGACCGGACCGGTACCTGGCACCAGCTCAATCTCAAATTCCACCTCCCTGTTGGGCGGTAGTGCAGGTAGTTCTTCTTGGAACACTTCTGGATATTCGCAGACTACCCGTACATCCTCCTGCTTGAGTTCTTTCTTTGCTTCTGAGTCCACTATGTGTGCAAGAAAACCAACACACCCTTGCTCTAGCATCTGGTGGGCTGCCAAGGCTGAGAGGAATTTCTGAGTCTTCCTCTTTGGGGCTCCTTGAAACTCGAATGGTGGTTCTCCTTCTGGGCTGAAAACCACCTTCCTTCTACGGCAGTCCACTGAAGCGCTGTACTTACTGAGGAAATCCATGCCGAGTATGATGTCGAAGTCTTGCATCGCAAGGACTATCAGATCGACATATAGCTCTCGGTCTGAAATCTTGATTGGCACAGCCCGGAGCCGCTGGGTGGATTCCATGATTTCCCCTGAAGGGAGAGTTGTCAGGAATCTGGACTCCCAACTCTCTGCAGGCACCTGTA
>JAGFNQ010002597.1:0-76588 GCA_024364735.1 Boesenbergia rotunda | reverse complement strand
TTGAGAATTTTGCATAGAGCTTCTCCTGCTGAAGGATCTGCAGCACTATCCTCAAGTGTGTAGCATGGTCCTCTGGAGTCTGTGAATATATGAGAATATCATCAATAAATACAATGACGAATTTATCGAGATACTCCCTGAAGATGTGGTTCATCAGCTCCATGAAGACTGCTGGAGCATTGGTTACTCCAAAAGGCATCACTACAAATTCGTAGTGGCCGTATCTTGTCCTGAAGGCCGTCCTGGGGATGTCACTTTCTTTAACCTTTAGCTGATGATACCCAGAACGCAGATCTATCTTCGAGAACACTGTAGCCCCTTTGAGTTGATCAAATAAATCATCTATTCTAGGAAGGGGGTACTTGTTCTTGATGGTTACCTTGTTCAGTGCTCTGTAGTCTATGCACAGACGCATAGACCCATCCTTCTTCTTGACGAAAAGTACAGGAGCTCCCCAGGGTGAATGACTCGGGCGGATGAAGCCCTTGTCTAGTAGCTCCTGGAGTTGCTCTTGTAATTCTTTCAGCTCTGCAGGAGACATACGATATGGGGCTTTTGAGACCGGACCGGTACCTGGCACCAGCTCAATCTCAAATTCCACCTCCCTGTTGGGCGGTAGTGCAGGTAGTTCTTCTTGGAACACTTCTGGATATTCGCAGACTACCCGTACATCCTCCTGCTTGAGTTCTTTCTTTGCTTCTGAGTCCACTATGTGTGCAAGAAAACCAACACACCCTTGCTCTAGCATCTGGTGGGCTGCCAAGGCTGAGAGGAATTTCTGAGTCTTCCTCTTTGGGGCTCCTTGAAACTCGAATGGTGGTTCTCCTTCTGGGCTGAAAACCACCTTCCTTCTACGGCAGTCCACTGAAGCGCTGTACTTACTGAGGAAATCCATGCCGAGTATGATGTCGAAGTCTTGCATCGCAAGGACTATCAGATCGACATATAGCTCTCGGTCTGAAATCTTGATTGGCACAGCCCGGAGCCGCTGGGTGGATTCCATGATTTCCCCTGAAGGGAGAGTTGTCAGGAATCTCGACTCCCAACTCTCTGCAGGCACCTGTAACTTACTAGCAAAAGGTACTGATACGAAAGAATGAGTCGCCCCAGTGTCAAACAGTGTAGTAGCTAAATGCTGAAAAATAACTATTTGACCTGTTACGACCGTGGAGGCGCTGGCAGCTTCTTCCTTCGTGAGGGAAAAGACTCTGACATTGGTTGGAACTGGTGCTGCTTCCAACCCTCCCTGACTAATCTGAGGTCCCTCCAGTATAGTAGGCATGTAATGTAACTGAGGCTTGCCTCCATACTGTACGGACTGCTGAGGAAGTACCTTAAACTTATTTGGGCAGTCTCTGGATCTGTGTCCCTCTTGTCCACATGAGTAGCATCCAGTTACACCCAAAAGGCATGCTCCTGGATGGGTCCTCCCACACTTAGGACAAGGTGGATACCTAGCATGCTTGTTCTCTTGGTTTCCTTTTTGGCTGCCAGGCCACTGCTTCCTTTTGTGGTTCTTGTTCTTCCAGTTCTGGTTATTTGGCTGAGGCTTCTGGCCTCCTATTATCTTGTTCTCAATCAGGACTGGCTTCTGCTGTGTTTGTTGTGCCTTGATGTTATTCAGATAGTGCTCTGAGATTAGAGCACTACTGACCAACTCCTCGCTGGTCTGGGGTCGGTGCGTCCCGCTGTTCACGTTGAGTGCTATTTCAGGGTTCAGCATGCGGAGCATCAGTCTGACTCACTCCTTCTCTGTGCTGACTAGCTCTGGGCAGAGGCGAGCTAGTCTGTTGAACTTCGTGACTGCTTCTCCCACTGGTAGGTTACCTTGTCTGAACTCCATGAAGTCCTCGTAGTGCTTGTTGGTAACCCTCATGTGGAAGAACTCCTCATAGAACTCTTGCTCGAAATCTGTCCAGCTCATCTGGTTGACTATCCTCTTACTCTTGACCCGCTCCCACCACATACGAGCATCTCCAGTTAGGCAGAAGGAGGCGCATTGGACCTTCTCGACTTCTGGCCAGTCAAGAAGCTCCATTGTGCTCTCTAAAGTCTTGAACCAAGCCTGGGCATCCCAGGGCTCAGTCGTTCCTGAGAAGCTTTCGGGTTTCAGCCTCTGCCACTGGACGAGGTATGCTTCTTGTCTTCGGTTCACGGCAGGGGTCTCCTGTGTGACTGGTGGAACTTCAGCCACCACTGGAGTTTCCACTCCTGCTGTGGGTGGTGTAGGGGGCTCTGGGTGCTGATTTGCCATCAGTGTGGCGATGGTCTTCTGTTGCTCTGAAATCTGAGCTTGCATTTGAGCAATGACTGCCATCAGGTTTGGCTGTTCTGTGCCAGGCTCATTGTTATCTTGAACTGGGGTTCCGTTCCTTGCATTAGGAGCTCGGCCTCTTCTTGCCATCTAATAATGCATAAGGGAACAAGAAATCACTACTACCTCTCTAGGTATAAACTTGTCTTCTTACTTAGTAACCTAATATCCATTCTAGGGATTAAACATGATTCCGTGATACTAAGGTATTAAACATGCTTCCTTGTTCTATGCACATATGAGTAAGTACTTAAGCATTTCTCTATACTGAAATTAGTAAAGGAGCAATAGAAAAACTGAAACTTAAAGCTTTCTTACTTGAAGACGGCAAGGTTGATGCTGATGTGTGTGTGATGCTGGAGAATGGGAACTGCTCTGATACCAACTGTAGCGACCCGCCTTCTCTACCTTAGACGGATCGTTACTTTATCTACTTCTTGACTCTAATGCACGACTAAGAATGCGGAACTTCTTTTTTTTTCTTTTAACTTCATCTAGGGATGATATTCTAACTCTAATAGTCATGCATGATACAATGACATACTTCCTTTCTCTAGAACTTCACTGCAATGGTACCAGTCGACTGCGATCTAACCAGTCGACTGGTATCGGCCACAGAAAGTTTCTGGGCGCGGCACCAGTCGACTGGCCTCTTGGCAGTCGACTGATGCATCGAACAGAAGCTGTCGTTCGATAGGGCAGTCGACTGATACTGAACCAGTCGACTGGCACGCCTGAAAAGCAGAAATTCAGATTCGAAACTTTGTTTCAAAAGTCCACCAAACATATAGTTTCAAGCCATACAAAGACACAACACCATTTCTATACTCTATACTAGTTTCCTAAACATTTTAGCCAATCAAAACAACGTCATAAACTTGAAATTTGGACTTTTGCGGAAGTAATTAAGTTATGAAAATCTATAAGAACTTTAAACTAGAGTTTTGTACCAAACTTAACTCCTATGCATTCATAACACCAAATACATGTTCTATAACCTTACTAAAGCATAGTGAAATGTGAATGCAACTTTTCTAAGCATATTTAAGCAATAAAAACTTGATTCAAAGGGAAACTAGCACTATCTTGGCACATGCATCAATAGCTCCAACAAAGTATTAATATTCAAAACTACTCACACTTCTACTCAACCAATGCAATCATAAGGATATGTATGCTAAATGAAATGACATGGAATCTTTACTTGTGGTTTTAAGACATGCAAAATATCTAAAACGCAATTACTTGGATAAATTCTATATAATCTAACTTAAACTAAGACTCTATAACCAAATGGATTTTGAGTCTTTTATTCCTCTTGTCCCAAGGACCTCTCCAAGGTCAGCCACCACACACACGTCACTCAGCATCGCCTTGTCGCCTTCCTTCAGAATTGCTTGCCTTTACCTTTACCTGCAACAAGAGGAAATGCAACTAATAAGCATAAAGCTTAGTAAGTACTATCTAGCTCACAAAATCTCGAAATGTGCAAACATGCTTTTTATACAATGTGGAATCACATGAGATACTTTTATGCTTAAAAGAAAACACTAAAAACATGTATAACTCAAAACATGCATACTAAAGCACTAATAAGTCTTAACTTACTTGTTCTTGGCTTAACTTGAAACTTTAGCAATTCTTTAACTTTAAATCTTTCTTTAACTTTTTGAAAACTTTCTTAAACTTTAGAAAACTTTGCTAAAGCATATACTTGAAAATAATAACTCACTTGGATCCACTTAAGACGTAAGTACCATCTTATGCGCGTTCCCTAAAAGGTTGGGGTAGCGAGCCACCAATCCTAATAGAGCAGACCTTGGTCTACCAGGGCCAAGACCTTGGAATTGGACACCTGGATTTCTTTAACGACGCCCTTGGACGCCGGGTACTGGCCTTAGAAAATAAAATAGCTTTTCTTTCTTATCTTTAAATGCCTTGGCATTTTAACGAGCACCTTGTGTGCCCAAATCCCTAAGTCTTGACTTTTGGGGATTTCTTAAGCCCTTGGCCTTTTCTTTTCTTATCTTTATCTTCTCTTTTCTTCTCTCATAACTTTTCTTAGTCCCTAACCTCATATAGGGTACTTAATCAAACTTATACAAGCATGGATTAAATTAGAGTTACATGCAAAAATCGTAACTAAAGGAAAATTTGCATCTTTAACTTTCTAACGGGAAAAACTTGCGGAAAAACCACCTCTTACTGCAGGTGAGCAGTACTTACCTTGATATCTTGGACTTACAACCAAAATTGACGTCTAGGGCTCGGGAGAAACTTGAGATCTCGATGAACCGTTCGCGCCTACGCGTTCCTCTCGTCGAGACTAACGAAACGCTCCGCACTCCTTGGTTCTTCCTTGGCCGGCGCCCCCTTAGAGGAGGAGAGGAGGTGGTGGGGCGTGCACACAAGAGAGGGGAAGAGGGGGGTCGGCGTGAGGGCTTGGGCGAGGGAGAGAGGGTTTAGGTTTAGAGAAAATAAAATTCCTCTCTTTAATTATCTATTTATACTTAGGGTATTTAAGTCCAACTTTATAACTTAACTTAATATTTCTCTATTTTCTTTCAGCACACCCCTGCTGGGGCTCCTGGTTAACCCGACCAACTTAAGTCTTTGATCCCACGGGAGGTCTCGGGTTCAAAACTCATTCAGGCAACTTTTTGCCGAAAACTCTATTTCTTTTAATAAAAATACTAAACGGACTCGGAAAATTCCATAAAAATATTCTAAAAATTCCTAAAAATATCTAGAATATTTCTAAAACATTTTTAACTAATTTCAAGGACTTTAAGGACTTAAAATGGAAATTTTTGGGGCGTTACAAGTTTAGGGAGAACATGACTTTTACATCTCACTAAGACTATAAGGTGACTTGTGTGTGTTTTTGAGACACATTAGAACAAGTGAGATGTTAGGAAGATGAACAAAACTCAAGGTGTTGATTTATTTTCATCTTATTGAGTTTTTATGTTCATCAAAATAAGAATATAAATGAACTCCAATCATTGGGAAAGCTAATGTACAAGTCATGTGCATTTAGCCCAAGGAACATGGTTGGATATTGTTTTTGAAACACATTTTAAAACTATCTTGGAAAACCTTGGTGAAGACTATCTTTTGATAGCACTCATCATTGATGAAATGGATACAAAACATGAAAAACATTGAAGTATTTCAATGGTTTCCAATTTTGTGTCAATCATTGGAAATAAATGTTATTTTCATAGAAAACTATTTTTCCTTGATAGTATATGTTATAAATAATGACTACACAAAATTTCAAAATTTTTTGAATTTTGTAGAATTATTTAGGGGTTTCTGAAATTCGGCCTGAAATTGTTTTCAGATTTTCAGAAACTCCCAATCGATCAGGTGATCGATTGGGAACATAGCCAATCGATTAGTCAATCGATTGGTAGGTCTTTTTGCGAGCACAGAAGCTCGCGTGATCGATCCAGTGATCGATTACAGTCAGTCATAATCGATCAGTTGATCGATTAAGGCATAGTGTAATCGATTGGTTCCCAACGCCAATCGATTGATAAGACTGAAACTGTCTATTATCAGTCAAATAACCCATTTGTTGAGTAACCTAACAATCCCTAGACCCTTGGAATACTTTTATAAGTATATTTGGGAAAATTTCATTGTGAAATCAAAAGAGGGATAGTTTTGGTGAAAACTATAGGGTTAAGGAGAGGTTTTGATTCAAGTTTTGAATCTCAAAATCTCCTAACCTCAAGTTGAGATTTCCTAAAGTTTTAGGAATTCCCTAAATCATTGTTGGTGCAATGATAGAGGTTTAGAGCATGTTTTGAGGGGGAGGTCTTCCTTAAAAGCATGTGCTTGAATTTCCAATTTTTTGTGAAAGAATGAAGATCGTAAATCTTCATTATGGTGAATGCTCATGGGTGAGCATGGGTTTAAATGAAAGGTATGGGACTTTCATTGGATTTGCCTTTGACCATATAGGCTCTCGGGGAGAGGTTTGATGTGTGTCAAAGGGGGAGAAATTTGGGAGAGATTGAAAGGCTAATAGGGATTAGTCTTTCTCAAACATATTGTAACGCCCTCTTTTTTTTTTCTTTTCCTAAAGCGGCGTTACGCTAACATACTTAAGGCATGTAACATCATACTGCAGCGGAATAACTTAAGCCTTACATATACATGCCCCTACTACCATCCCTAATATAATGACATGGAACTTAACATATGAACATCATGCTTAACATCATATCGTAACATGCTTAACATCATACCATAAGGTTCATATCATATCATACTGGACATCTTATCATAAAGTTCCATAAGTCACTATTCAGGCATATAGGTAGCAAAATAAAGTTCTTAGCATAACGGTTAACACATTCGATTTCATGGGCCAAGTCACCAACACACACATACTTCAGGCCCTCCTGCTGCTTCCTCGTTATCCCCTTGCATGATCTGCGGTATAAGGAAAGAAGACTATAAGCACACAAGCTTAGTAAGACTCTTTCCTACTCACTAAAACATTCGTCATTCCATAATAAGCACATAAACATTATCATATTTACCATACCCTTGACATGGCATGATCATAAACATAAGTGAACATTCGTAGCATAGCATGAGACATGGCATGAACATAGTCATACTAATCTTTCCTAGCATGACATAAGACATGGTATAAGCTTAAACGTAGTAGTATGACATAATACATGGCATAGCATAACGTAACAAAACTTAACCTATATGGCATAAACATAGGCATATCTTCTATCATATCATATGAACACCTTCTTAACATAATCCTGACATAGATCATTCATGCATATCTTTTATCGTAAAGCATAAGTATAAGACATCATTATCTTAACATGATGCATATCATGTATGAATGCATGGGTGGAATGCATTTACATAAGGATGCTTAACTTTTAAAACGTACTTTGAAAATGCTTAAACATCATCATCTTAACATTGGGCCCTGGCTTGTACCACATACATACATCATAAGCGCGCATCCCTAAGTAAATATGAGGTAGCTAGCCTCGAACTACTAGGGTAAGGACAGCATAGTCGGTAGTCCCCGAACCGAGGTGTTCTTAAGGTGCCCATCCCTGTTGCACAGCTACGGTAGTGCCAGAACCGTAGACAGCATAGTCGGTAGTCCAAAACCGGGGCGTTCTTAAGGTGCCCATCCCTTGGACCCATACTTCGGTCCGGTACAAGCCCATACATAAAGTAAAATACTTTTCATGCTTCATCATTCATAAGTCATTCATGGCATACTTATCATAGCATAACTTGTTATGGCTCGGCCCGTCTACCGGCCCATTTACCGGACCTCTCGACCGTCGTACCGTCGACCATCGACCGTGCCGTTTAGCATATTTATGCCTTAAAGGCATAAGCATCATCTTTCATTCATCATACTTGCCATTCATCATTTTCATTCTTAGACATGGTGTATGTACACATCATTCATAGAGCATGGCATACATTCGTATACATGGCATATCATTCATAACATGGCATATCATTCATAACCGTGGCATATCATTCATAAACATGACATAACATTCGTAAACATGGCATATCATTCATAACATGGCATATCATTCATAAACATGGCATATCATGCATAACCATGGCATATCATTCATAAACATGACATAACATTCGTAAACATGGCATATCATTCATAACATGACATATCATTCATAAACATGACATATCATGCATAACCATGGCATATCCTTCATAAACATGGCATATCATTCATAACATAGCATATCATTCATAAACATGGCATATCATGCATAACCATGGCATATCATTCATAAACATGGCATATCATTCATAAACATAAATCACATCTTACCGTAGGGCTATTGGGACCCTTACTTGAAATAAATCTTAACTTTTTCCCTATTAACCCATATTGGCCGAAACTTGTGGAGTCCCAAGGCTATGTGAAAATTCACATAATCACCATCCATCATCCTTATATCATGGCAACACATAAACATATGCTTGAAGTTAAAGACTCAACCCTTAACCCTTGGGTCCTTGGGGTTGGCCGAACCATATGGGCCTCTAGGGTACTTCAAAAATTCCCAAAAATTATACTTAACCTCTACACATCATAAGGGAACATTAAATAACATTATCATGATTTTTAACATATTTCTAGACATTTAAATCATGGTGGCCGAAACCCTTGAACTTAAGGTTCTGGGTTTTGCTTCTTTCTTGTTGGCCGAAACATATGGGGCCTCTAGGGTACCCCAAAAATTCCCAAAAATTATAATTAATGTATAAAAATCATAAGGGAACATTAAATAACATTATCATGATTTTTAACATATTTTTAGACATTTAAATCATGGTGGCCGAAACCCTTGAACTTAAGGTTCTGGGTTTTGCTTCTTTCATGTTGGCCGAAACATATAGGGCCTCTAGGGTATCCCAAAAATTCCCAAAAATTATAATTAATGTCTAAAAATCATAAGAGAACATTAAATAACATTATCATGATTTTTAACACATTTTTAGACATTTAAAACATGGTGGCCGAAACCCTTGAACTTAAGGTTCTGGGTTTTGCTTCTTTCATGTTGGCCGAGACATATGGGGCCTCTAGGGTACCCCAAAAATTCCCAAAAAGTACACATAACTTCTAAACATCATAAGGGAACACTAAAAAACATTATCATGATTTTTAGCATAATTATGGACCTTTAAAACATGCTGGCCGAAACCTTTGAACATAGGAACCTTGATTTTGTTTCTCTTCAACATTAAATCCGAAAACTAACCCATATATCATGCCAAAAATCATGGAAATCATAGGTAACTATTATACCACAGGTGATGGAGTCTTACCTTAGATTTCTTGATTTTTTTTCGAACCTTGAAAGAGGAGAAGGAAAAAAAAGGACTTGGTATCTCTTAACCCCAACTAGTCTTTGTCACCTTGTAGGAACTTTAGATCTTGAGGGATGAAACCTCTTGTGAAGTTTTCCCCAAGGACTCCTCCCTTTGGTGCTCGGCAAGAATGGGAATGAAGAGGAGAGGTAATGCTATTGATTGAGAGAATAAGTAACTCCCAAAACTCCTCTCATTATAACCCATCAAGGAGGCAATTAAAGAGCAATTAAAGAGCCTCTCCATGACCCTTCACCTCTTTTTTACCTCTTAACCAACCTCCACTTCAATTACTCATAAGCATTCCTTGCTAGGTGAGTTGGTTAAAGCATTCTTGGTTGTTAAGAGGTCCAAGGTTCAAATCCTTGGCTTATGCACATTTATTTTTTATTTCTATTTTCATTCCATTTATTTTATTATTTTATTTTCTTAAATTCCGAAAATCCCCCCTAAAATTACCCATAATTGTACTAATATTCCTAAATAAAATTTTTTTATATTTATATTAATTTTACCCAATTTATATTAATTTTACCTAATTAATACCCCTTTTCGGAGCCCATTTAAAGCTCATTAGTACTTAGTTTTCTCAATTTAAATGAGAAAACATGGGTTTTCTAGGCCAAAGTTCTCCTTAATATTCCTAAGTCCCTTGGAAAATTATTTAAACATGCTTAATATTTTAAGAAAATATTAAGAGAATTTTCCGGGTCGTTACACATATTGTCAAACATCAAAAAGGGGGAGATTGTTGGTGCAATCTTAGTTAGGTCAGGGTTGACCTAGTTTGACTAAGCTCGGGTGAGCTTAGGTCTGTGGGAGATTGTTGGTGCAATCTTGGTTAGGTCAGGGTTGACCTAGGTTGACAAAGCTCAGGTGAGCTTGAGTCTGGTAAGCTCGGGTGAGCTTGAGGTCGTATGTTTCGATGTTTGATAATGATGTTTGAGTGGTCATTATGTGTGAGTCAAGTGGGTCAAGGTTGACTGGAGGCTTGTCTGGGAAAGACCTAGTGGGACTAGGCACACCTAGTGGGACTAGGTGAAGTCCAGGTAGATCGGGGAGATCGTACGCTGGCATGGGAAAAGACCTAGTGGGACTAGGCACACCTAGTGGGACTAGGTGAAGTCCAGGTGGATCGGGGAGATCGTACGCTGGCATGGGAAAAGACCTAGTGGGACTAGGTGAAGTCCAAATGGATCGGGGAGATCGCATGCTGGCAAGGTGGAAGTCTACCGAGAGATTAGACCTAACTCGAGGATTAGGCGAATCTGGTTGGGAACCAGGTTAAGTCCGAGCTGGGAGCTAGGCAGAAGAAATCCAAGTTGGTCAAAGGGGTTGACCGGACGCTTGGAAGGGAAACCTAGGCTTGTGGAAACAAGTTAGGTTGGACTCAATCGATTGGGTAATCGATTGGGTGAATCGATCAGGTGATCGATTAGGGCGGTTTGTGCGAGAGGATAGAAGGGCACTGAATCGATTGGTTAATCGATTCAGGGTATCGGTAATTGATTGGGTAATCGATTACAGCAGTTTGCGCGAGAGAACAGGAGAGTCCGGAATCGATTGGGTAATCGATTCAGGACACTCGTAATCGATTGGCTAATCGATTACGGTTCGAAAACTAGCCGTTGAACGGCTAAATCCTACGTGGTAATCGATTCAGAAACCCTAGGCGTCGGGTATAAGGTCTTTCACGTAGGTTTGAAACGCATCTCTTCTTCCTCCTTCCACGCCATTTCAAGAGAAGCTTTGGGGCTTAGTGTTGGTGCACTTCCAAAGTTCTAGAGGCGATCACAAGCTTGAAGATAGCAAGGAGAACAAAGTGTGAGCTTATTCATTGTAAATCTTGTAAGATTTCATTTGTATTTGCTTTGTTTCTTGTTGTATCTTTGTGAAAGCTTGTAAGAGGTTTCTCCACCTCAAGAAGGAGACTTTCATAGTGTATGAGAGTGTGAGGAGAGTGGACCCTTGGATTAGTCACCCGACCGGGGTGGATACCAAGTAAAATCCAAGTGTTAGCGATTGCTTGAAGTCTTCCGCAGCGACAAATCATCTACAAATGAATTGGAGCTAATCACCCCTCCTCTAGCTCGTTTACCGGTCCCAACAGACATTACAGAAACCAAATGTAGATTTCCCCCTTATTCCAATGTAAAGCTTGGCATGGCAGAGAAGAGTCTGCCAAGAAGACATCTCTTTCAACATCAAGACATCTCTTCCAATGTAACAGTGAGGAGGGGTGGGCAATATTTAGCAAAGGATTATCGTCGAACATTGTCAAGGCCCATGAGAAAGCATGAATAAGAGCATAAATACTTAACGTGAGTTTAATCTTAGCAATAAATACTTAACGAACAATAAATATCAAATACTTAACGTACCTTGTATGTATTTGACAACCGTATTTTGAGATTGTGCATTTGCCTTATCTTGAGACTTTCCAATAGTTTGCCTCTCACAAGTCATTCCTATTAAGAGCAAAAATTATAATTTACAGATAAATAAAATAAAAAAGCATATTAACCATAGTGAAAAACGTCCATAGTGATAAACATAAAAAAAGCATGGACAAAATCACATTTAATATCCTTACACACGATAACTAATAATTCAATCATAAAGTCGAACTATACGTCAGAGTAAACAAAATCATGGCAAATAATTGATCCATAAGCAAGGGCAACTATCGCAGTAGGAAATAATTTCCAGAAATCTACAGGATTGGATTGTCCTTCTACAATGTAAAAGATCAGATGGCTGGTTTCTTTCATATTTTCTATATAGTCACGTAGAATGACTGCTGCTTGGACTCAAGGATGATCAAACAGATACTTCAACCAAGCTCAGTTAGCACCAAAAGGCCTATATCTACTACATAAACTGTTTTTTAACAAATGATATAATGACAACACTTAAACAACAAATATTGAGTTGACCAAGGTTTTAAAAGGTTATGCATGCAGTATGTGGTTGAGTTATTGCATAGCAAATATGGGGTTCTATGGAAAATTCTTTAAACTAATTATATTTTACAAAATACATGGCAATGTATTAAAAAAATATACAAGCTTATATATACATAATATTATTACTCAAAAGAACAAATGTTCGCAGTCCCAATAAATTATCAAATGATTAAACTCAAAAAATTCTATAAAAATGAAAACCATAGTAATGAATTTAGTAATTTAGCCATTTATAGAGGAGAATTTTATTTTAATCACATAACATATAACAACAAACACATATGTATTAAAATGTTTAATGTGTACAATTCCAAGCTTTTACACTTACAAATAAATTGTACATACAAAAACTTCACAAGTATTGAAAGAGAGAATTTATCTTTCTTATATTATACATGAATTTGGATCATTTTGCCTCAAAACTTTAGACTTTTTCCCTAAGTTGATCTTGATACTAGCAAATGCATTCGCTAAAAAACATCATCAATATTAGCTCTGCAATACAACTTTTTTCTATATGTAAAGCTAAAAAAATCAAATGTAAGATCACTAATGAGTATGCAAGTCATTTTTAATCAGAGGTTTGTTAAGAATATGTTGTAGAATTTCCTCTCTGAACTTGATAAATTATGATAATATAGGTCTAGGGATGTGACACATGCTCCACTAGATGAGGTTGCATAATCCTTCAATATTACCCTGTGGTAAAAACATGAGATTCCAAGGAATGAAACTTCACATGCCTGATTCTATATTACCACTCCTATATCTCAAACACCAATAAAGGAAGGTTGAAACCAGTATCTTTTAGAAGATCATCAACTTGCTAACCAAAGAGTAGGGCAAATCCATAAACTTGAAGACAGCATTAACCGTGGTTGACGTATACTAGTCAAAGCTAGGTCTTCACAATCAGTATGCCAAGTTGTTGCATAAAGCCAAAAAATGTTACCGAGGGAGTAAATGTTACTTCCGGAAATCCACAATAGGAATGGTTAATATACGTACCTCTTCTTCTGCCGCCTAGAGGCATCCCTCCTCTAAGGATTAGTTCGTAAGAACTTTTGTTTGAGCAAGTTCAACTTGAACGCACCCGTGGGCAGACGGCGTGGCAGGGAGGAGCGCCGCGTGTGGGGAGGCGCTCGCGCAGCCCAGACCGCGCTGGTGGAGGTGCGCTGGTTGGAGGCGCTCGCGTAGGGGGAGGGCCGATCGAGCAGGGGCACGCTGGTGGAGGTGCGGTAAGGGTTCGGGCATGAGGGTGGAGATGAAAAGGAGGGACGACGCAAGGCTCGCGCGCTATGATTTGGCATATTGGCGCTGGGATTTGGAGTATTGCCGCTGGGATTTAGGTTTCGCGCTTCGCGTAGGAAGGAGCAGGGGATTAATTAGGGTTCGCGTGTGTTCGCGCGATTAAGTTGAGAAGGAATAGGTTCGCCGTTCGCGCACGCTGAATTGTTGGAAAAAAATAAATTAAATAATCTATTTTAATAAGAAAATGTTTAGATTTATAAAGACATTTATAAAATATGTCATGATAAAAGGTTTAATCAGACATTTTAATTATAAAATTAATCTATTTTAATAATTGTCATTATAATTAGTTTATAATGACATTTACTATTAAGTGTCATAAAATAAATGTCACAATAGGTCATTTTTCTTGTAGTGCGAACACCACTAGGTGGTGCACCGTCGGCCTCTCCTTCCCCTCTTGACCTGTTGATGCCGCGCGATCAAAGAAGGAGAAGAAAAGAAGATGAATTATTTTCTTCCTCTCCCTAGACGCCACTTCTTCCTCCAAGCCGCCAACGCCAACCCTAGGAGAGAGAGAGGAAGAGAGGAAAAAATAAGAGAGGCTTAGGTTAATTGTTATGACTTTGGTTTCATGACTCATGAGGTATTTATAAGCTACAATAGGGACCATGAGGAGGAGTTGGTTTTGGTCTCCTAACGGATCCTAAACCCGACTCGTTAATGATAACCCGCTCCACTAATGGGTTATCATTGAACTACCATGTTGGTGCAAGATGCATCAGTGATATCTTCCACTAGTGTTTCGATGTTTAACAATATACTTAAGTTAGTAACAATATATGTTAGACAAAGTAAGGGTTAGACAAAGTAATCAAGGATTAAACCAAACAGAACCTTATGTTTGGTAGGGTAAACCAAAGTTTGATCAGGTTGACAAAGTGTTAGCCAAATAAGATCTGATGTTTGATAGAGTGAACCAAAACCCAAGGTTGGTCAGTTTGACCAAGGGAGTAAACCAAACCGGACTTGAGGTTTGGAATTACATTTATCTAAAGATTGAGGAAGTTCTAGTCAGGATCATGATGACTAGCAGAGGAGTAATTTTCATGAAAGAAATCCTGGTGAGTGAAGTCGGGTCCTAGCGAGTGAAGCTAGGTTGGACTAAGTCCTGGTGAGTGAAGCTGGGTCCTAGTGAGTGAAGCTAGGTTGGACTAAGTCCCTGTGAGTGAAGCTGGGCACGAAGTCTTGGTCCGGGGGATTGAGCACTATGTCCTGGTCGAGGATCGGGCAACGGAGTCTTTGCCGAGGGAGGGTTGTCGGACAGAAGTTGAGACGGGTCAAGGTCGGACGTCTCGAGAACCGAGTTCTTGGAGGCCGAACAAAAGTCCAGCCGGAGATCTCGGTTGGCAAATGCTCAAGTGGAGCGGGGATCGCGAACAAAAGTGGAGACGGGTCGAGGTCGGACGTCTTGAGATTTGGGTTCTCGGAGTCTAAGCGAAAGTCCAATCGGAGGTTCCGATTGGCAAACACAACTTCTCTAGTGTGGAGTAGGTGAGTACGCGTTCCTCGGGAAAGGGAACATTAGGCGTCGGTTCGACCTAGGGTTTCGGGTGAAATCCAAAGTCAGAACCAATCTTTAAGGCAAAGATTATCTGTATCTTTGTCTTGTGTTTGATTGTCTTGTAGGTACTTGGAGTTGGAGGCAAGACAGAAGAGCAAACGCAGGAGAAAAAGCTGCCTGGGAAAGTCATCCAGGGCGCCTATGTTAATACAGGCGCCCCAGGCTTTAGGGCGCTTGGGAAGGTCCAAGGTGCTTGTGATGACCAGTTTTATCCCTGCGCGAAGTTTGCGATTGCGGATCAAGTTTGACCGTATATGAGGCGCCTCAGAGGCCTCTAGGGCGCCCGGGACACTACTATAAAAGGGGCTTCGACCCCTCAACTCAGAATATCAATTTCCACATCCGCCTAAGCATTTTCTGCAAAGCAAAAGTGATCAAGTTGAAGTTCTGCGACCAAGGAGTCTCCAGGAAAAAGCGTGCGTTGCTTCGGACTTCTAGAGTTGGCCGAGTTTTTGGTTTGCGTTTTATTTAGAACTTGTATTTCGATTTACTTATTATTTGCTTGTAATCCGAACTATAAGACGAATATTCTCCGCCTCCGAAAATTTCCGAAATGATTCAAGCATCTCACAAACACCCATAAGGAAACCATGCTTGTATGTATTGTGACACTTAGAATGGGTGAGATGTTAAGGACTAATTAATTGACAAATATTTTTCAAAATGTTTAGGTTATGTTCTTAAAATACTATTTTCAAAATAGTTGATTAAACATAATAATGTTTTTATGAATTTTATGCTTGATTGATTGCTTACTTATAGATATATGTTTTTCAAAAATTTACATATCTTTTCAAAAATTGTTTGACCTACGCACATAGACACAAACCTTTTAGGTCAACACAAAAGTCCCTTAAGACACATAGGTAGAAGTCCATGTAGTGAACAAGGGTAGCTAGAAGGTGTCAGGTTCAGGGGGAGTTTTGTTAATTATTTTCCAAAAATATGCTTTTCAAAAACTTATTGTTAAGGCAATCTGTGGTCCGGAGTGACCAAGTGTTTTGATGTTTGGGCAAAGGGTTTAAGTTAGGTTTTCCGTGTGTTCTCATATGTGTATGTTGAGTGTGCAGGTTGTACAGGTTTACACATGTTGAGTTAGCTGAGGCAAGGGACAAGAGCCGAGGGAGGAGGACTCCAAGGGCAAGCCGGGAAGTGAACTTCAAAGGGCACACGTGAAGGATGGCATGGAGGTAAGTCGAGGACTTGCGTGCGCATCCGAGGGACGATAGCCGGTGGAAGAGGACTTCAAGGGGAAAGCCAAAGGAGAGGACCTGAAGGCACACGTGGAGGAGGGCCAAGAAAGTGAGTAGGAGTGCTGTGGTAAGCTGGGCAGTCGACTGGGGGTTGTCCAGTCGACTGCCAAAACTCACAGAATGGTTTTGGCCCTGGACCAGTAGACTGCTCTGGGAGCAGTCGACTGGTGTACAGCTGGATTCGAACGTTGGGGCTATCAACGATCGAATTTTGAGTGGGGCAGTCGACTGCCCTGGGAGCAGTCGACTGCCATTGAGGTTTTCAGCCCGAGTTCTATTTAAAGAGAACTCGGTTTGGGTTGAGATTCTTGATAAAAAAAGCTTGGTTAAGGCTTGTTAGTAGTCTCTAGAGTCCAGATCGTGTCAAGGTGCTGTGGCGAGGTTTCTCCACCCACAAGGAGCAACAAGGACTAGCCGGAGGTTATCCGGGATGTGATCCACCGACGGATTCGTGGATTAGTCACCCGTCCGGGGTGGATACCAAGTAAATTCTCTTTGTTAGCATTGTTTGTTTTGTTTATTATTGTTTCCGCTGTGCAACTAACAACGCAGGTACAAGAAAGATCCAAAAATCGCTATTCACCCCCCCTCTAGCGAACACAAACGATCCTACAATTGGTATCAGAGCAAGGACCGCTCTTGATCGGAATAACCGCCGAGAGAGCACACGCTAGAGGAAGAAAGACATGGAAGATAAGTTGGGGGAAGATATCTACACTTCACCGCCCTACGATCATGAAGATTTCAACTTTTGGAGGGCGAGAATCGAGACTTGGTTCGGGATGGAGTGGGCGTGTCGAATCACGCTTGAAGTGCCTTATGAGACTCCAAAGGATAAGCACGGGAAGAGGCTTAGACCTAGATATTGGAGTCAAGAACAACAAGATCAAACGAAAGCAAACAAGAAGGTAATTAGCATTTTGGTAAATATTTTGCCTAATAACATTTTGAGTTGTGTAGGTGAATATAGAGATGCACATGAATAATGGGATAAAGTCAAAGAATATCATGAAAATCCTACAAAAATTCAAGAGCCCAAAGAAATCAATTCATTGGTTCAAGAAGTGGAAGAAGAAAGTGAGAGGTCATCCACCTCATCTAGAGAAGAGGAGGAGGTCACCACCTCAAGGATTGAGGGGGAGGAGAGACATTCATCTACACAAGAATAAGAGGAAGCATCTTTTTCATCCAAGGTTGAAGAGGAAGTCAACCTAGCCTCTACCTCACCAAAGCTAAATCGAAAGAGCACATCACATGCTTTGGTTGCAACGAAAAGGGGCACTACAAAGACAAGTGCCCGAAAGGTAAAAAGGAGGTACACTCTAAACCTATTTCAATTAAATTAAACTCTAACATAAAGTGTAGAACTGGAGAAACCCAAGCGAAGAAGAGGAGGATTCTATGCTTCACGTGTGGTGAACTGGGGCACTACCACACCAAGTGTCCAAGGAAGAAAGAGCTCAAGAAAATGGGACACTTGAGGAGATGGGAGAAAGAAGAAAGGAGGAAGCAAAGATCACAACAAGGAGGGACTATAAGGGTAAGGGAGGTAATTCCTAACCCTAGGTTAAAAGGTAATTCAATTTCAAGTTCTTCCTTACATTTTAAAAAACATGTTAATCATTCACCCATGCATGCTAGGATTAATGAAAATTATCTACTTGTACACAACTTTGGATTTAGATATGATGATAAGACTAGGGATAATAAGGTAGATCAAAACCCTAGGAAAGCATGCATTATGGTAAATATAGGACCTTTGTACCTAAGGATCAAGACACTAATCCCAAGAAGGGAAGGAATGTGTCTCGAAAGGAGGGTAGGTCTAGGGATGTTCAAAGTGGACTTATGGACTCTAAGGTTAAAGGTCTAGAAAAGGAAAATTAAACCTTGAGGGTAAGACTTGATAAATTAGAAATGACCTTAGAATGATTCAAGGTTGGATCTAAAGGTTTAGATATGGTGTTGGGTGGTTTAAACCGCACCAATGATAGATCGGGGTTGGGATACCGATCTAAGAACTCCCATGGAAAGAAATATGCTAGGGTAGCATGTGATCATGGCAAGAAGGGGCAGTCTAAAAATGGAAAGGGGGTGCCATTTAAAGGAAAAAAGAAATGACTTAACCAAGGACAAGGTGTCTAAGGTTAAGAGGGTTGAGTTTGTAGGCCAAGAGTCACCGGAGGTACACCGGTGTGGCCTAGTTGTGGTTGAGTCACCAAGAGAGGTGGCTAGGGCTAAGAGCTCAAGGGGGAGCTCTAGGAGCCTTTGGGATATATGGTGAATGGACCTTGGGAGGGGGTGCTCCTAGAGGTCTAGATGGACCATGAAGTGTGCCAAAAGAATTGGAGACAGACTTGAGTCTCAATTCTTGGGATTTGGCACGGTGTTTTGGGTTTCATGCATGGAAATATGACTTTGGGGTCATATAGCATGAAGATTGGTTTTTGATGTGTAATTGCCATGTAAATCAATGCTAGGGATGCATTATGGATTGACATGGGCAAAGACATCAAGAGGAAACCAAAACTAGGACTTTAGGTCAAGGTTCTATTGAACTTTTTAGCTAGTTTTGGATTTTGTGTCAAACTTGGGAATGGTGATAGATACATTTTGGAATGTATTTTTCCCAAGTAGATATGAGTACCACAAACCACTCCACAAAATTTGGGAATTTTCGGAGATTTGTGAAATTTTTGGCGCATTTCTGAACTTCGTTAAAAAAGGCTGAAATTCTGAGTTTCAGAGTATCAGTCGACTGCCATTTGGAGCAGTCGACTGGTAAAGGCTGAAATAAGCTTCAGCAGCTGAGTATGTGTCCAAATGATGCAAAACAAGTGTGTGGGGGGCTAGTACACATTGTTTATGGTCATTAGGGATTAAAAGAATCAATGATTGGGATATTGTTGGGTTCTTTTTGATGTTAGACAAAGGGGGAGAAGTGTTGGGTTTAAGTTGGGAAACCAAACACACCTTTGCTAGAAACCCTAGGTTTAGGGGGAGCTAAGATTAAGGGGGAGCATGGTTGCTCCATTCTTGGCGTAAGGGGAGCCTTATAAAGGTTCTTAAAAAGCCTTTATAAGTCCAATGTAGGGGGAGCTTTTGAAGAGCTTTAAAAAGCCCGTGTTGTAAAAGTCCTAGCTTGGAGGGTTAGGTGTGTAAAATTCCTAACTTGGAGGGTTAGGTGTAGAAAAATCCTAGCTTGGAGGGCTAGGTGTGTGAAAAGTCCTAGCTTGGAAGGCTAGGTGTAAAAAGTCCTAACCTGGAGAGTTAGGTGTAGGATGCCTTGGGATAAGATCCATTTTTGCATTGCATATGCATTTGTTTAGCATGATTTTTGCTATTGACTACTATCTTATTTCCCTAACTTAAACGTATTGCCAAACATCAAAAAGGGGGAGATTGTTAAGGCAATCTGTGGTCTGGAGTGACCAAGTGTTTTGATGTTTGGGCAAAGGGTTTAAGTTAGGTTTTCCTTGTGTTTTCATATGTGTATGTTGAGTGTGCAGGTTGTACAGGTTTACACATGTTGAGTCAGCTGAGGCAAGGGACAAGAGCCGAGGGAGGAGGACTCCAAGGGCAAGCCGGGAAGTGAACTTCAAAGGGCACACGTGAAGGATGGCATGGAGGCAAGTCGAGGACTTGCGTGCGCATCCGAGGGACGATAGCCGGTGGAAGAGGACTTTAAGGGGAAAGCCAAAGGAGAGGACCTGAAGGCACACGTGGAGGAGGGCCAAGAAAGTGAGTAGGAGTGCTGTGGTAAGCTGGGCAGTCGACTGGGGGTTGTCCAGTCGACTGCCAAAACTCACAGAATGGTTTTGGCCCTGGACCAGTCGACTGCTCTGGGAGCAGTCGACTGGTATACAGTTGGATTCGAACATTGGGGCTGTCAATGGTCAAATTTTGAGTGGGGCAGTCGACTGCCCTGGGAGCAGTCGACTGCCATCGAGGTTTTCAGCCCGAGTTCTATTTAAAGAGAACTCGGTTTGGGTTGAGATTCTTGACGAAACAAGTTTGGTTAAGGCTTGTTAGTAGTCTCTAGAGTCCAGATCGTGTCAAGGTGCTGTGGTGAGGTTTCTCCACCCACAAGGAGCGACAAGGACTAGCCGGAGGTTATCCGGGGTATGATCCACCGACGGATTCTTGGATTAGTCACCCGTTCGGGGTGGATACCACGTAAATTCTCTTTGTTAGCATTGTTTGTTTTGTTTATTATTATTTTCGCTGTGCAACTAACAACGCAGGTACACGAAAGATCCGAAAATCGCTATTCACCCCCCTCTAGTGGACACAAACGATCCTACACTTATATCATTTCAAAATGGTCTTAAAAATTATCAACATTTCAAAAATTATTCTTTTGGAAAATTCAGATCTTTTAAAATGATTTATGCTTTAAAAACATCATCATTTCAAAATGCATTTCAAATTTTTTTTTTTCAAAAACTTATTATGTCATTCAAAATACTTTTTCAAAAATTACTTCCTTGGAAAATATAATATTTCAAAATGCATTTCAAAAATGTGCTAATTGCTCTTTTGATTTGGATGACCTCTAAAGACACATAGGAAATATCCTTTATGATCTTCAAGGATTCCTAATATTGTGTCAGGTATAGGGGGAGTCCTACTCAAAAGAAATTGATTCTATTTTTTGATGATTTTTTTAAATTTATTAGATAATTCTTTTCGTTTGAATCAAACCCTAAGACTCAGAGGATGATCACTTGTAGTCAATAAGCTTCCCAGAACTGTGTCAAGTTTAGGGGAGGTCAAATTAAAAGAACTATTAAAATTTTTATAATTATTATGTTTTCATACATTATCTTTTAAAAATATAATATTCTCTTTTTAAAACTCATCTTCAAAATCCTTTTGTCAGTACTTTTGAAAATCTTTAACTTGAGTTTGGCAAATTTCCAAGACACTTAGGAAAATTTTCTTGTAGTAAACAAGATTTCCTAGGATTGTGTCAGAATGGAAAAGAAACCAAATCAAGAAACTTATTGAAAATAGTTATTTATCAAAAATCTCTAAAGACACATAGGAATTTTTTTGTGGTCAACAAGTTTTCGAGGATTATGTCAGACATAGGAAAATTCAATCTTTTTGGTACAATAATTTTAAAAAGTACTTGTTATTTTCAATATTTTTCTAAATGTGTACTTTTTTTAACAAAAAGGGGGGAAGAGTTTTTTTAAAATCATTTTCTTAAAATCTTAAGCAGTTTTAAATTTGGAGAAAGGCTCATGATATATTCGTTTCAAAAATTTTCATTGTTGGTGCAAGTTTTTTAGTAATTTTTTGATGTGTGACAAAGGGGGAGAGAGGTGCTGAAGTTAAATTTTTTTTATTTTTTTTTCAATTTCTCCCAAGGATTAAACTTAGATTTAACCCTTAGACCTAATCTAACTTAAGATATTGTCAAACATCAAAAAGGGGGAGATTGTTGGTGCAAGATGCATTAGTGATGTCTTCCTCTACTGTTTCGATGTTAACAATATACTTAAGTTAGTAACAATATATGCTAGACAAGGTAAGGGTTAGTCAAAGTGATCAAAGGTTAAACCAAATAGGATCTTATTTTTAGTAGGGTAAACCCAGGTTTGATCAGGTTGACAAAGTGTTAGCCAAATATGATCTGATGTTTGGCAGAGTGAACCAAAACACAGGGTTGGTTAGTTTGACCAAGGGAGTAAACCAAACCAGACTTGAGGTTTGAAATTACATTTATCTAAAGATTGAGGAAGTCTAGTCAGGATCATGATGACTAGCAGAGGAGTGATTTTGATGAAAGAAATCCTGATGAGTGAAGCTGAGTCCTAGCGAGTGAAGATAGGTTGGACTAAGTCCTGGTGAGTGATGCTGGGCACTAAATCCTGGTGAGTGAAGCCGGGTCCTAGTGAGTGTAGCTAGGTTGGACTAAGTCCTGGTGAGTAAAACTGGGCACGAAGTCGGGGATCGGGCAATGGAGTCTTTGCCGAGCGAGGGTTGTCTGACATAAGAAGAGGCGGGTCGAGGTCGGACATCTCGAGACCCGAGTTCTTGGAGGCCGAGCAAAAGTCCAGCCGGAGATCCCGGTTGGCAAATGCTCTAGTCGAGCGGGGATCGCGAATAGAAGTGGAGACGGGTCGAGGTCGGACGTCTCGAGATTCGGGTTCTCGGTGGCTAAGCGAAAGTCAAATCGGAGGTTCCGATTGGCAAACACAACTTCTCCAGTGTGGAGTAGGTGAGGACGCGTTCCCCAAAAAAGGGAATATTAGGCCTCGGTTCGACCTAGGGTTTCGGGTGAAATCCAAAGTCAGAACCAATCTTTAAGGCAAAGATTATCTGTATATTTGTCTTGTGTTTGATTGTCTTACAGGTACCAGGAGTTGGACGCAAGACAGAAGAGCAAACGCAGGAGAAAAAGCTGCCTGGGAAAGTCATCCAGGGCGCCTGTGTTAATACAGGCGCCCCAGGCTTCTGGGTGTTGGGTATGGCTTGGCGGGTTTCCTAAGTGAATACTTGGTCATCCTTGAGAGACCTCTCCATGTCTACGGATTAAAAAATAATCCGAATGGAGACCCGTCTCCCAACGACCATTTCGTCATCGTATCGAACGGTTCAAATTACAACTTGGTCAATCTCAAAGATCGAGCCTTGTAATTTGCCTAAACGTTTGACCATGGAAAAGGCGTCGAGTGGATCGTCGATTTTTGTGTTTATTATCGGGGTTCAATTAATTAATTATTAAACATGATTAACAAATAATCAAAACAATAATAATCAATTAATATCCACATGAAATGACGAGTCGAAATCAAAGGAGCCAAGAAAGAGAATTATACCTTCCATTACCTCGTAGCCTTCTACCTTATTGTTAGATGCGTATACTAAAAGACTTGCTCTTTTTATATAAGATCATCTATATTTTGAAAAGAGAATGACAACAACACTAGATGCGTATTTATATTAGTATATTCATAAAAGTCCTATACTGTGTACTATAGATAACATGCTGTGTGGTGACACATAGAAGATCGTGTTATTAGTCCCTAGCATTGTATAAGTAAAAGGCCCACAACCGAGATGGATTTGGACAAACCATCGGGATGGTTGTAGTGTAATTTGGTGTGGTTTATCTTGACCATAGAATTACACTAGTGTGCTTTGTGTGCATTGAGCAGGACCAAAACTAGAGATCATCCAATTTGTACTGACTTAATAATTGGATTGGATCTTAGATTTATTATGGAGTACAATCCCTGAATCCCGATATAATAACGGGCACATATTATTAATATTTATTTCTTTGATTTACCAATGGGCGAGATTTATTCTGTTAAATCGATAGACCCGGTAAGTTGAGAAATAATATTAATTATATGGTGTGTCGTTGATTATTGACGGAATCCGTGTCTTGGTGAGTCGGAATGATGATGCCCCCTTGATGAGCTCATAAGGTTCATCATGTAAAACCCTGCAGGTAGATTTGATCCTACATGATGATAAGGTTGAGTGGTACTAGTCAAGGGGCTAGAAGTCGATTAATTAAAATTGTCAATAATTTAAATTAATCGACGGACATTTGATATCTTAAATATGGGGGGATGGATGTGCTCATAATAGGTGGAGCTCATATGTAAATATGGGAGTTGGTGAGGTAATTCAATGAGGATCTTTTAGTGGAATGGATCTTCATTAATGGATTGGGTTTGGATCCATTAGCAGGCCAAGATCCAACTTTTCCTCATGGTCCCTATCGTAGCCCTATATATATCCCATGTGGCATAAAACAAATTGATGATATAGAACACTAGAAAACCCTAAGTTTTTCCTCTCCTCTTCTCCTCTCTCTCTCTCTCTCTCTCTCTCTCTCTCTTTCTCCCTCTCGGTTTGGATTAATTGTCGATCGCTCAAAGCATGGCAACTTGCTTGAAGGTAGCAAGTTGCCTCACGGCAACTTGCCTTGGGTGGTAGCATGTTGCCACGACAACTTGCTTGAAGGCAACTTGAGCAGCAATTTGCCTAGCAGCAGACTTGAGTAGCAGGTTACCTGGTGGTAGCAAGTGTAACGCCTGCTTTTTTTTTCTTTTTAGCGGCATTACGTTAACATACGTAGGGCATGTGAACATAGTAATGTAGCGGAATACTTAAAACTTACACATACATGCACCTAACTATCCTTTCTAGCATAGTGACATAGAAACTTAGCATACTAACTTCATACTTAACATCATGTCATAGAGTCACATAGTCATCCATTAAGCACATAAGTAGTAAGTGTAAATTGTTTTAGACAACATCATCATAAAGTTAGCATAAGACTTGTAGTTATATCTTTCCTTGGCCAAGTCACTACCACACACACACATTCTTGCCCCTCCTGCTGCTTCCTCATTATCCTCTTGCTTGATCTGCGGTATAAGGAAAACAAGACTATAAGCACGTAGGCTTAGTAAGACTCTTTCCTACTCACTAAAATCATTCATCATGTTGGTGCAAGTTGCATCAATGATGTTCTCCTTTAAGTGTTTTAATGTTTGACAATACACATAAGTCAGTGATACAATGAATAGACAAAGGGGAGCAAGAGAGAAGTAACCAAAGCTGAAGAAAAGTCCTAGTTAATCTAGGCATCGAAACCCTAAGTCCCAGCGAAGGGCTGCTGGGCACCTAGCGAAGGGCTGCTAGGTATCGAAACCTTAAGACCTAGCGAAGGGCTGCTAGGCACCTAGCGAAGGGCTGCTAGGTATCGAAACCCTAAGTCCTAGCGAAGGGTTGCTAGGCATAGAAGACCTAGCGAAGGGCTGCTAGGCACCTGGCGAAGGACTGCTAGGGAATCAAGACCTAGCGAAGGACTGCTAGGCACCTGGCGATGGACTGCCAGGGAATGAAGGACTGAGCAACTTAGCTGAGTGATGACTAAGGATAGGAGTAGAGACGGGTCAGGGTTTGGGCGTCTCGAGGTCCGGAGGTATCGGAAGCTAAGCAAAAGTCCACCCGAAGGGCTGGGTGGCAACCGTCTCCTGAAAGGAGTAGGTGAAGGGCGAGTTCTCGGGGATAGGAACTCGTGCCGGTTCGACCTAGGGTTTCATGCAAATCTGAAGTCCGAACCAAGTCCTTAAGCTTAATATTATATGCATATATGCTTTGTGTTTGTGTATCTTGCAGGTAACAAGAACCGGAGAGAAAGCAAGCAGAAGAACTAGCCTTGCAGTCTTAATGCAGGGCGCCCCCATGCACCAGGGCGCCCCCAGTGTTGGGAGCGCTCGGGTCAACCCTGTTTTCGCTGTTGCGAGTCCAAAGCATAAGATAAGCACTCAAGAGGGCGCCTGGGACGTTCGGGGCGCCCTGGACAAAGAACTTATCACCTACTGCGAAGTAGGCGCAAGGATAAGAGTTGACCGAGTCTTCCGGGGCGCCCCCGACGTCCAGGGCACCCCCAGGAGGCCTATATAAGGGGCTTCGACCCCTCTGCTTCAGACACGACTTCCAAGAACCATTCCAAGCATTCTGACCGACTGCAACGCGCTAGAAATGAGGCTCTACGACCGGGAGGCTCCAGGAGGAAGTGCGCGGCACTTCGGAGGTCCAGATCGGCCGAGTTTCAAACTTGTTTTATTCGGTTTGCTTTAATTATACTGCAATTATTTTTCATTATATTTTGATTGTAATATTGCACTGTAAGTCGGGTTTCTCCGCCTCCGGAAAGACCAGAAAGGAGACCAATAGTGGACAGGCGTTCCCGTGCATAGGCCTTGGATGTACTGACCCTGGGGGATCGGGAACCAAGTAAAAATCCGCTGTGTACCTGTGTTCGTTTTGTTTTTATTTTCCGTTGCACTAACGATCTGAATAGTTTTACGAACGAAGATTTCCGAAAGATTTCGAACGGTCGATATTCACCCCCCCTCTATCGACGGCATCGGTCCTACAATTGGTATCAGAGCTGAGCCGCTCTTCACCGGACTAACCGCCGACGGAGCATCGACGTCAAGAGTGGAGGGGGAGCCCAGGGGTGAATCAGGTATATTTTATTTAAAATGTCCATTTGTAAATTCCATATTATTTGTTTCACGTGCAGGGAGTGAGGGCACTATAAAAATCAGTGCCCTACTCGTAAGATTCGGTCTACACCACCAGCGGCAAAGGGGGTACCAGCGCCAGGAGTCCGGAAGAACAAGGATCACGTACGATGCTTCAAATGTGAGAAATACGGACATTACAAAAACTAGTGTCCGGCGAAGGTATGTAAGATTTATGTTCCAAAAGTTTTACAAATTCCTGCAATGTCTTTTAATAATTTAGATAATTTCCCTGATAAGTTAGAATTATTGCATAGTCAATTAGATATTTTAAATAATCAGTTACAAAACGTGAATATGACCAAAATATTAGAAATTAATTGTTTAATTCAGAATATCAATTCAAAAATTAATAAAATTAATTCTGATAATTTTTCTGATAAAATTAGTTCTGATAATTTTAATTCAGCCAAAATTAATCCTAAGGATAAATCCGAATTCAAATTCGAAAATCCTAAGGATAAAATCGAATTCAAATTTGAACATCTTAAGGATAAAGTTGAATTCAAAAATCTTAAGGATAATTCTAAGTCAGAAAATCTTTTAGATAATTACAAATTCAAATTCGAAAATCCGTTGTATAAATTTGAATTCGAATCTAAAAATTATAAAGATAACTCTGAAAATCTCAAGATTAATCCAGAAATTAATTTTGAAAATCTCAAGATTAATCCAGAAATTAATTCTGAAAATCTTAAAGATATTCTAGAGATTAATGTTGAAAATATATCTGAGGATAATTCTAAGGATAATGGTGAAGATAAAATTCTCCTAGATAATAACTTAATCATAGATAATATTGAATATTATTATAAAACTTTAACTAGTAGCCCAATTTACTCCACCTACTGTGAGGATATTGAAAAATTTAATCTTGAGGAGGAGATAGAATTTTCTAAGATAAAGGCCATAATCAATAAAAATTACAAAAATTCAAATAAATCAAAATTATTAGAAAAACTTGAAAAGAAAGATAAAAATGAAGAAGAAATTTTTGAAATAATGAAAATGATGAATTTAAACCCACAATTATTAATTAATCATTATAACCTTAATTAAATTAACTTAAAAATTTAATTCAAATTAATTCCAATTAATTCCAATTAAATCCTAATTAAATTCAAATTAATTCAAATTAAATCCTAATTAAATTCAAATTAAATTCAAATTAAATTCAAATTAAATCCTAATTAAATTCAAATTAATTCAAATTAAATCCAAATTAATTCAAATTAAATCCTAATTAAATTCAAATTAATTCAAATTAAATCCAAATTAAATTCAAAATAATTCAAATTAAATCCAAATTAAATTCAAATTAATTCAAATTAAATCCAAATTAAATTCAAATTAAATCCAAATTAAATCCAAATTAAATTCAAATTAATTCAAATTAAATCCAAATTAAATTCAAATTAATTCAAATTAAATCCAAATTAAATCCAAATTAAAATCAAATTAAATTCAAATTAATACAAATTAAATCCAAATTAAATTCAAATTAAATCCTAATTAAATTCAAATTAATTCAAAGTTAAATTAAATTCAATTTTAAACTTAAATCAAATTCGAAATTCAAATTTAAATTTAAATTAAATTCAAAGTTAAATTAAATTTAAATTTAAATTTAAATTAAATTTAAATTTAAATTTAAATTAAATTCAAAGTTAAATTAAATTTAAATTTAAATTTAAATTAAATTAAAATTCAAACTTAAATTAAATTCTAATTCAAATTTAATTTAATCCAAATTAATTGAAACTTAAATTCATTAATTCTCAATTGATTAATTAATTCAATCAATTCTTAATTTGAATTCAACTAAAATCTTAAATAACTTAAACTCAAACTAAAATAAAATTTTACCCAAACTATAACAATTAAAATTAATATCATTAAATATGTCAAAGTGGGTTGACATATTCACGGGTTCACTCGACATGTATCAAATCGGGTATTTGATACATTTTATAAACTGAAATAAAATTATTTGACTTGTTTGACTCATGCACAACTGCCATGACATGCATCTGCTATTCTTTTAAAATATATGACATGTCATTCATATTTAAATTTCATGCATATATTAGAACGGCTATAGGAAAAAGAATAATTGAAACTTGATCAACCTAGTATTGGGTGGCGGTGAGATGATAGTACGTTAGGGAAGCCAATTCTAATAAGATCAAGTATACTTGGTCTCTTTAGACTGGTGAAACTAGCCGAAGCTACCGATCCAAGACTCAAACTAGTTAGACCAGAATTTTTCAAAAAGTAATTTTGAAAATGAAATTTCATTAAAAGGCTTTGTTAAGGAAAGGGTTGATGATCCAATAAGGCTACGGCCAAAGAAGGCCTAGTGCTTCGCCAAGACCTGGAAGCCAATTTTTGAAATTCAAATTCAAGTTACTTCTTGTCAAATTCAAATCTAACACAAGCTTCAATTAATTCTTAGAGTTAATAAATTAAGAAAAATGATTCAAGCATCTCACAATACACCTATAAGGAAACTATGCTTGTTGTATTGATACATCTAAAATGGGTGAGATGTTAAGGACTAATAAATTGAAAAATGTTTTTCAAAATTGTTTTTCAAAATCATTAGAATATTTTTCTAAAAATATATTTTCAAAATAATGTTTCAACATAATAATGTTTTTATGGAATTCATGCTTGTCTGATTGAATATACATATTATACGTTTTTCAAAAATTATATCTTTTCAAAATTTGTTTGACTCACGCAATTAGACACAAGCCTCTTAGGACAACACTAAAGTTCCTTAAGGCACTTAGATAGAGTCAAACGGTATCGGATACAGGGGGAGTGATTTTTATTTTTTTTTATTTCGAAAACTACACTGTAAAAATTACTATTATTTGAAAATACTTTTCGAAAATTGATCTTTAAATCGTTATCACCTGTGTTTTTTGAAAAAGGTTTATGTTGTAAAATTTATCTGTCTTGTTTGATTTTGATAAACCCTAAAGACACAGAGGAAGGTCCACTTCATGATCTAAAAGGACTCCTAGGACGTGTCAGTTTTAGGGGGAGTCTGAGTCAATATTCTGACAAGTACTAAATTATTTATTTTAAAAATTATTAGATTATTCTTTTGATCTGAATCAAACCTTAAGACTCAGAGGAAGAATACTTGTGGTCAACAAGCTTCCCAGGACTAAGTCAAGTTTAGGGGGAGGTCAAATTAAAAGAATTATTGAATATTTCAAATATTTTCAAGCGCGGTATTTTCAAATCCTATTGAAAACATAAGTATTATTTTAAAATGCTATCAATTTTTATAAATTTTTTTCAAAAATTCATCTGATTTTGATCGATTTGAAATAATATCTTGAGTTTGAAAAATCCTCCAGGATACTTAGGAAAATATCCTTGTAGTCAACAAGATTTCCTATGATTGTGTCAGACTGGAAGATAAACCGAATCAAGTATTATAACTTTAAAATTTTTATATTTTTCTAAATTAACTTACATTCTGTAACTTATGAAATTTCTTAATAATATTTACTTGGGTTGGAAAATTTCCAGGACACTTAGGAAAATGTCCTTGTAGCCAACAAGGGTTCCCAGGATGGTGTCAGACTGGAAAATAAACCAAGTGAAGTCAAATATTATGTTTTCAAAAGTACTTATGTCTTTCAAAGCCAAGTATTCTTTCAAAAGTACTTAATTTTGAGAATACATTTTGAGAATACCTATTTTTTTCAAAAACTCAATACATTTTTCAAAGGCACTTATATTTTTCAAAAATTACTTATTATTTTTCTGATCCTTCTTCAAAAATATGTATTTTTCAAAACTGCTCAATCTATACTCTCAAAAAGTACTTGCATGCTTCAAAAATCATCTTTAAAAATATTTGTGCTTTCAAAAATCCGGCAAAGTATACTAAGAATTAGTTTTATGCTATGCTTTCAAAATCTTATACTAAGTATTTTCAAAAATACTCTCATTGTTGGTGCAAGTATTTCTGTTTATTTTGATGTATGACAAAGGGGGAGAGGTGTGCCTTAAGTTAGAAATTTTTTCTTATTTTTCCTAGAGGATCAAAATGTTTTATAAGGTCAGGTCACGCTTTAGTTTGATCCCAAAGATGGTAAGTTAGCCCCTTAAACCAATCTAACTTAAGTTATTGTCAAACATAAAAAAGGGGGAGATTGTTGGTGCAAGTTGCATCAATGATGTTCTCCTTTAAGTGTTTTAATGTTTGACAATACACTTAAGTCAGTGATATAATGAATAGACAAAGGGGAGCAAGAGAGAAGTAACCAAAGCTGAAGAAAAGTCCTAGTTAATCTAGGCATCGAAACCCTAAGTCCCAGCGAAGGGCTGCTGGGCACCTAGCGAAGGGCTGCTAGGTATCGAAACCTTAAGACCTAGCGAAGGGCTGCTAGGCACCTAGCGAAGGGCTGCTAGGTATCGAAACCCTAAGTCCTAGCGAAGGGTTGCTAGGCATAGAAGACCTAGCGAAGGGCTGCTAGGCACCTGGCGAAGGACTGCTAGGGAATCAAGACCTGGCGAAGGACTGCTAGGCACCTGGCGAAGGACTGCCAGGGAATGAAGGACTGAGCAACTTAGCTGAGTGATGACTAAGGACAGGAGTAGAGACGGGTCAAGGTTTGGGCGTCTCGAGGTCCGGAGGTATCGGAAGCTAAGCAAAAGTCCACCCGAAGGGCTGGGTGGCAACCGTCTCCTGAAAGGAGTAGGTGAAGGGCGAGTTCTCGGGGATAGGAACTCGTGCCGGTTCGACCTAGGGTTTCATGCAAATCTGAAGTCTGAACCAAGTCCTTAAGCTTAATATTATATGCATATATGCTTTGTGTTTGTGTATCTTGCAGGTAACAAGAACCGGAGAGAAAGCAAGCTGAAGAACTAGCCTTGCAGTCTTAATGCAGGGCGCCCCCATGCACCAGGGCGCCCCCAGTGTTGGGAGCGCCCGGGTCAACCCTGTTTTCACTGTTGCGAGTCCAAAGCATAGGATAAGCGCTCAAGAGGGTGCCCGGGACGTTCGGGGTGCCCTGGTCAAAGAACTTATCACCTACTGCGATGTAGGCGCAAGGATAAGAGTTGACCGAGTCTTCCGGGGCGCCCCCGACGTCCAGGGCGCCCCCAGGAGGCCTATATAAGGGGCTTCGACCCCTCTGCTTCAGACACGACTTCCAAGAACTATTCCAAGCATTCTGACCGACTGCAACGTGCTAGAAACGAGGCTCTACGACTGAGAGGCTCCAAGAGAAAGTGCGCGGCACTTCGGAGGTCCAGATCGGCCGAGTTTCAAACTTGTTTTATTCGGTTTGCTTTAATTATACTGCAATTATTTTTCATTATATTTTGATTGTAATATTGCACTGTAAGTCGGGTTTCTCCGCCTCCGGAAAGTCCAGAAAGGAGACCAATAGTGGACGGGCGTTCTCGTGCATAGGCCTTGGATGTACTGACCCTGGGGGGTCGGGAACTAAGTAAAAATCCGCTGTGTACCTGTGTTCGTTTTGTTTTTATTTTTTGCTGCACTAACGATCTGAATAGTTTTACGAACGAAGATTTCCGAAAGATTTCGAACGGTCGATATTCACCCCCCCTCTATCGACGGCACCGGTCCTACACATCACTCAAACATAAGCACATAAAACATTAACATAACTTGGTGCTTAACATGAATCATAAGCATAAAACATAAGACATCCTTAACATGGCATAATGCATGGCATAAATATAGACATACAACATACTTAACATGGCATGATACATGGCATACGTATAAACATAAAACATACTTAACATGGCATGATTCATGGCATACGTATAAACATAAAACATACTTAACATGACATGATTCCTAACATAAATCATGGGCATATTCTTAAAGTAAACATAAGCATAAAACATTTACTATCATGGCATAATTCTTGACATAAAACATGGGCATAAACATTTACAATCATGGCATAATTCTTGACATAAAACATAGGCATAAATATTTACTATCATGGCATAATTCTTGGCATAAAACATAGGCATAAATATTTACTATCATGGCATAATTCTTGACATAAAACATAGGCATAAATATTTACTATCATGGCATAATTCTTGATATAAAACATGGCATAAATATTTACTATCATGGCATAATGCATAACATGAATGAATGCATGAGTCAAATGCATGTACATAAGGATGCTTAATTTTTAAAATCATACTTTTAAATACTTAAACATAATCATCACATCATTGGGGTCCCCGGCTTGTACCACATACATACATCATAAGCGCACATCCCTAAGTAAATATGAGGTAGCGAGCCCCGACCTACTAGGGTAAGGACAGCATAGTCGGTAGTCCCAGAACCGGGGCGTTCTTAAGGTGCCTATCCCTGTTGGATAGCTTCGGTAGTCTCAGAACCGTGGACAGCATAGTCGGTAGTCCTGAACCGGGGCGTTCTTAAGGTGCCCATCCCTTGGACCCATACTTCGGTCCGGTACAAGCCCATTCATAAAGTAAAATAACTTCATATGCTTCATCATTCATGGGACATTCATAGCATATTTAAACATAACATAACCTTGTTACATGAAGCATGACATAAATCATACTTGACCTTTCATCGTTCATACTTAATGCATAGCATCATTATGCCTTAAGGCATAAACATTATCTTCATTCATAAACATGGCAAGCTTACCTAAACATGGCAAGCTTACCTAAACATCATTCTTGTTCATAGTGCTTGCATAATCATGGTACATAAGGTAAGCATTGCATTGTATTCATAGAACATGACATGTTTACATAGACCATCATCCTAATTCATAGAGCTTGCATGATCATGATACATAAAGTAAGCATTGCATTATATTCATAAAACATGACATATTTACATAGACCATTCTCCTAATTCATAGAACTTGCATGATCATGATACCTAAGATAAGCATTGCATTGCATACATAAGTATAGTATCTATCACAAGCATGCATGGGTAGGACTCCTATAAACATGCTACGTACTACTTAAGTGCATGGCATAGAACATAAGACAATCATAAATAAACCCTACTAAGCATGGCATCTAACATAACATATCAAACATGAACTATAACACCTAACGTTAGGGTTAAAGGTAACATAATTTCTACCACATGCTTGAACCTATATATCATAATAAGCCATAAACCATCATTCTTGAAACCCTAACTCCTCCTAGACCCTAATCATATTACTTGGCCGAAACTTGTAAGGAGGGGTTCTATCATTCAATTGACATATAAGGTAGCATGAGATAAGGAAAAGACCATACATTACTTATAAAGCCATAGGAAGCTATTAGGGCTCATGTTTTAGGGTTAACCCTAACTCCTAGCCCTTCTTCATGGGGTTGGCCGAAACATACAAGGGCCATAGGTGCATGAATAAATTCATAAAATTTCTAATTAATCATCTAACACCTTCCATACCATACCATAGGAGCCATTGAAACCCTTACTTGAGGTAAGCCCTAACTCCTTGCCCTAGGACCCTTCTTGGCCGAAACTTTTAGGGTCACAAGGCCTTGTGAAAATTCACATAGATCACCCTCAACCTCTCTTGTATCATGAAGATACACAAAATACATACTTGGAGGTTTAGATCCAACCCTAACCATGGATTCATGGTGTTGGCCGAACCCTAAAGGATACTAGGGTACTCCAAAAATTCTCCAAATCATATTATAACTTATATTCATCATGGGAAAACATTTGAAAGCATGAGTAAGATTTTTAACATCATCTTGGACCCAAAAACCATGGTGGCCGAAAGTTATAGGGGTCCAAATCATGGTTTCCTCAACATCAAACCCAAACCAAACTTCATATTATGATAAACATCAAGGAGAACTATTATACCACAGGTGAGGGAGTCTTACCTTAGACTATCTTGGTTATAGACCTTAGATTTGAGAGAAAGGTGAAGACCTTGTTGTCTTTTGACCACTTCTAGCCTTTGTAACCTTGAACAAAAACCTTGGATCTTGGAAGAGACCCTCTTGTGAACTTTTCCCAAGGGAAAATCCCCCTTGGGGTTTCGGCTAGGATGAGGAAGGAGGAGGGAGAAGGGTGGACTTGGTGGAAGAAGAAAAGTAACCCCCATGACACCTCTTTATACCACATTAAGGAGGTAAGTGAAGAGTCATGGTGTATCTTCCCTTCATGACTCTTCATTTTCCCCTAAGCCTTAACCAAAATCTACTTCATCCTTTACTAGCACTCCCTTGCTAGGTGAATTGGTTAGTACATGCATGGTGATACCATAGGTCCAAGGTTCAATCCTTGGTATATCCACTTTATTTTTCTATTTATTTTTATTTTTATTTCCCCTTATTTCTGAAAATTCCCCTAAAATTCACCCATGATCATGCTAATATTCCTAATTAAAACCCATTTATATTTATATTAAATTTTGCCTAAAATCTACCAATAACCATGGTACTAAAAAAAGCCCATATAAGGCCCATTAGTACTTAGTTTCCCAATTTAAATGAGAAAAATCATGGATTTCTAGGCTAAGGTTCGTACTAATATCTCTAGGTCCCTTGGAAAATTATCTAGACATGATCAATATTTTAAAAAAAATATTAAGAAAATTTTCCGGGTCGTTACAGCAAGTTGCTCACGACAACTTGCTTGAATGCTTGCTTGGAGCGGCAGCACGGCAACTTGCATGGAGCAGAAGAAAGCGGCTTGGAGGCACGACAACTTTCTTCAATCCGGAAAAGTTGTCTCACGCAACTTGGAGTTGCTCAAAGAGAAGAAGTTGTTCACGCAACTTGGAGAGAATAGAATTTGCTCAAGGGAGCAAAGCTTGGGCGCAGGAAGTGGAGGAAGGGAATAATAGTATTTGTGTTCGGATCATCTTCTTCCTTGGAGTGGCTGCGACATCCCTTTGGTTAGGGATTGGTTGGCGCAAGGAGAAGGGATCGACTTGGTGACCACGGTTCTTGGTAGATCGTCGCCCACACGACGTCCAAGAGGGGAGGGTCATACGGTAGAAGATCGTATGATAATGGAAGGTATACACTCTTCCTTGGCTCCTTTACCTTTCTTATCATTTTATGTGAAGAATTAATTAATTATTGTATTTGATTATTTGTTAATTAATGTTCAATAATTAATTAATTGGACCCCGATTATAAACACAAAAACCGGCAATCCTCTTGTCGTCTCTTCCGCGGTCCTTTGGTTGGAGAATTACAAGGCACGATCTTTGTGATTGGCCAAGTTGTAATTCGTACCGAACGATATGATGACGAGATGGTCATTGGGAGATAGGTCTCCATTCGGATTAAATTTTTAATCCGTAGACATGGAGAGGTTTCTCAAGGATCAGAGCTGAGAAACCCGCCAAGCCGTACCCAACAATTGGTATCAGAGCTGAGGTTTCCGATTTTGTGTGTTTAGGATTGGTTAATTTATGCAGTTTTTCATATATTTTATTTTTTGGATGATATGTGGATGTGCGTAAGCTAATTTTGGGTTGCCGACACTAGATTCCAACTTATCATGGCCAAATAATTGATGTATCTAATGGTGTGCTATTTTTGTAAATTAATTAAAACCTCGGGGTTGACGAGGCTAGGTAGTATTTAATTTTTGTAATTAAAAATGACACATGTTTAGCCCTGCTTTTTGTTTATTTTCGATCTAGATGTCATGTACACTCCTTCGTGGAGTATAGGATCGATGATGTAAATAACTAGCTAGTCATCTTGGCTCGGAGATCCCCTCAAGGTGGCTTGTGCATGGTGTAGGGAGGAGTGGACGAGGTGACGACACGACTGGAGGCGCATTGGAGACCAAGACCATGAAAGTTGGAAAATCTAGGATTTTATTTTTCATTATGTTGGTTATGTGCTTGTCGTGTGTGTGCATATTAAAAATTTCTCAAATTAAATAACTATGTGGGAGACGGACCTTAAGGGTCCCATGACCTCCATTACAATCCGATAAGTTATGCGAACAAGTCTACACGTCGGCTTTGAGTGCCTTCCTCCCCATCGGATGGACTTGTTCTATGGATCATTGGGTTGGAAAAGACTATAGAAAATTATTGAAGAGCGTATGTACTTCCCCATCGGAAGGCACATAATCGGAAATGATTTTCTTAGTGTCGTGTAATGGTAAACACTTAGATGCGAATAATAGTATCATCCCCATCGGAGTCACTGCTATTATTCGCAGGGTCGAAGTGAACCAACTATTAATCTTATTTGTCAAAAAGTTAGGTTGACAAGATAGTAAGATTAATGGGTAAAACCTCCTCTTACGAATGTAGAAATTCGTATACGTCCACACCATCGTGGCATGCGAATTTCTCGGTGTTTAGAGGTGTTGGTTGATTTCGAAAATTTATTGTTTGAGGAATCAATTTATTTTCGAATTCTAAAGTAGTGTATGTTGTGATTCTCAGGATTTCCAAAATGACTTTTAATCCCATAGCAACCATATTTAAGGAGAACAAACTTACTGGACCCAATTATATTGACTGGAAAAGAAACCTAGACATTGTCCTTACTGCTGAAGAGTACAAATATGTTCTCTTTGAGGACTGTCCCGAAAAACCTAGCGAGAACTCTAGTGAAGAGCAGAGGGAGCATTACAAGAAGTGGATCAAGGCAGATGAGATGACGCGGTGTTATATTCTGGCATCTATGTCGAATATATTGCAACATCAGCATCAGGCCATGCTCACTGCTTGTGACATGATGTTGAACCTCAAGGAGCTCTTCAGGCACCAGGGTCGGGCCACTAGGCAGGTTGCGATGAAGAACCTGATGATGACTACTATGGTCGAAGGGACATCCGTGAGGGATCATGACTTGAAAATGATGGCTCACCTCAATGAGATTGAGGTACTGGGACACAAATTGACGGGGAAACCTAGGTCAATATTATACTCCAGTCTCTGCCTATGAGTTTTGAGCAGTTTTGGCTCAACTCTAACATGAATAAGCATGAGTATACATTGGGGGAACTGCTAGGAGAACTCCAGGCGGCAGAGGGCCTCTTTCGTCAGAGTTCGTAGGCCATGGTCACTGAGAGGGTTTCTACTTCTGAGCCGAAAAGCAAGAAGAAGAAGAAACAAGGTGAGTGCAAGAAGGCAGCAGGATCGCAGGGACCTCAGGCTGGTGTGATGAAGCCAAAAGTCAAGTGCTTCATGAGCCAGCAGACTGGACATTGGAAGGCGAACTGTCCCCATCGTCAAGAGAAAGACATATCTTTTTTTTTGTCATTGTAACATGTTTAGCGGTGTTATCTACCGGTACCTGGTGTGTAGATACAGATGCCACTAAATATGTCTACAATTCTTTGCAAGGGTTCCAGGAAGCCCAACGACTAGCTAATGAAGAGATTACCGTCTACATGGGATATGCTACGGAGGTGACGACTATTACAGTGGGAGTCATTTATTTGCCTTAAGATAGGAAAATAAAGTTTTGGTTTTAAGAAGATTACTTTTATATACCTAATTTTTTAGAAAGAACTTTGGTTCAGTTTCTAAAATAAAAGATATTCTATTGCTTTTGATTATGAAAAGTGGAATAGAAAGATTATCTATTCAGGAACATTGATAGACAATTAGTACGCTTTAGAACCAAAAGCTCCCACGATGCGAATAGTTGTTAATAGCTCATCATCTAACCAAAATAAGAGAAAGGTTCCTTCCGAGATGAACCAAACATGTCTTTGGCATCTAAGGCTTTGTCATATTAACCTTAGTAGGATTCGAAGATTGATAGCCAATGGGCCCTCGGGTTCATTGGTGGTGGGAGACTTCCCAACCTTTGAATCTTGCTTAGAAGGTAAGACGACCAAGATGCCTTTCAAGGCCAAGGGGTATAGGGTTAAAGATATGTTAGAATTGGTTCATTCTGATTTGTGTGGTCCTATGCTTATCCAGGATAGAGGTAGCTTTGAATACTTCGTGAGACGAATATTCAAAGGTATGGATACGTTTACTTGATGGCCACAAGTCTGAATGCTTTGATCAGTTTGAAGAATTCTAGACTGATGTGGAGAAACATCAAAGTAAAAGTATTAAGACACTATGATCAGATCATAGTGATGAGTACCTCTTGGGAGAATTTAGGACTTACTCATCAGAGGTTGGGATTCAATCCCAATTGACTGCACCCGGTACGCCCCAACAGAATGGTGCAGCAGAGCGAAGGAAAATGACTCTTATAGAGATGGTTAGGACAATGATGAACTACTCCGAGTTGCCGGATTCATTCTGGGGATATGCTCTGGAAATGGCAGCATACATACGTGATACCATCTAGGTCAATACCATCTACTCCCATAGAAGTATGGACTGGGCGAAAGCCAAGTCTAAGACATATTCGGACATGGGGTAGCTCAGCACATGTGCTGAGAGGGTATACTGATAAGTTGGAATCTCGTGCGCTTATTCGTAGGCTATCCTAGAGGAATGAAAGGTGATTCTATAGTCCTAAGGATAAGAGAGTAATCGTTGGCACGACTACCCAATTCTTAGAGGAAGACTATGTGAGGAACCATAGGCCGATGAGTACAAAATTATTCTTGAGGAATTAAGAGGGGGCATTCTTGTTGGATCGAGAGAACCGATAGAGGGGGGGGTGAATATCGGAAAACGTTTTTCGGAAATACTTAGAGCAAGTACGCAGCGGAAATTAAGAAAACTAAATCACACAGAGACACAATCGATTTTACTTGGTTCAGAGCCTGGGTCGACTCCTACTCCAAGGCCCACGGTCATTGACCGTTTACTTTGGACAATTCTATATGAGGCGCAATAATAATTTACAAGGATTGATTTACAAATTCAGCACAGTAAACTAAATAATTAAAAAGAGACTCTTCTTTTACCGACGTCCGATGTAGGTTGTCTTTTTCGGGGCAGCGGGACGTCGTCGGCTCGAGTTGGGAGGTTTCCGGAGCGAGACGCGAGAGCAGAAGAGCGTGGAAGCGTTGATTGAAGTTGTTGTTGAAAGCCTGGGCGTTGGGTGCTATTTATAGCACCTCGGGGCACCCTGGACGTCGGGGGCGCCCCCCCCCCCCCACGTGTCAAGCGATCCGAGCTTCGCTCGGTCAAACTCTATCCCACTCGAATAGGGATGAGTTTTGACACTGGGGGCGCTCTGGACGTAGGGGCGCCCTGCCTGACTTATTCAGTGCGGGCTTCTCGGCTGGATAGGTGTAATCGGCTTCGCTGGCGTAGGCGCGGGGCGCCTTGGCTGCTGGGGGCACCTTGGGCACTGAGGGTGCCCTAGCTGCTAGGGGCGCCCTGGCTGCTGAGGGCGCCCTGGCCAGTAGTAAGCCGAAGCTCCTTTTTGCTTCATTTGTTTCATGTTCACCTTGGGGGCGCCCTGGACACTCAGGGCGCCCTTCTCAGCTGTTGCCTCACTCCTTTGAGGCTCCCTGAGCTGCAGACACACGTTCCTTTGGTCCTGCATCCAGGGTTAGTTCGAAAACAATATAAAGCAGTAAGTTGTTAGTTTTATACAGCCTTAGCTGTCTTGGTTCTGACTTTGGGCCTTCCAAATGGAGCCCTAGGTCAAACCGACGCCTACTGTTCCCTCGACGGGGAACGCATCCTCACCTACTCCTCTCGGGAGAATGTACCTGATGCCAACCGTTCCTCTGGTTGGACTTTTGCCTCGCGCTCCTTCGCCAGGTCTTGGATGCCGAGCTGTCCTTCGCCCGGTACCTAGCATTCCTTCGCTAGGGCTTTACACTCTGGCATTCCTTCGCCAGTGCCTAGCAGTCCTTCGCTAGGGCTTTTTACTCTGGCATTCCTTCGCCAGTGCCTAGCAGTCCTTCGCTAGGGCTTTTTACTCTGCACACTCAAGTGACATGTTAGATAACAAGTAAGACTTAACTCTTAAACCCTGTTGCCATTATCAAAACACAGGTTTGACTTTGGTGCTTTCTGCACCAACAATCTCCCCCTTTTTGATTTATGGAAACCCTAGTTCAAAAAGTTAAGTTTAATCAAGACATAAAAATTTGTTCCCTCCCCCTGGAGGGAATCTCCCCCTAGATTTTTCAAACTTTCGTGGGGTTCTAAGTTTAACAAGTTTTACTTAAATGATTTTGTACTTTGAAAACTTAAGTTTGGGTACTTTGGAAATTTTTTGATAACTTAAGTTTTAAAAGTACATAGAGGAGTTTAGAGTACTAATAAGTTTTGAAAACTTTAAGTTAATTACTTATTTGGATTTGAAAGACTTAAGCACTTAGTAAACTTTGAAACAATTTAAGTACTTAGTAAATTTTGAAATAATTTAAGTACTTAGTAAATTAAGTTTAAAGTACTTATGGAAGTTTTAAAAAACTTAAGCTTAAAGTACTTATGGAAGTTTTGAAAAACTTAAGCTTAAAGTACTTATGGAAGTTTTGAAAAACTTAAGCTTAAAGTACTTATAAAAACTTAGTACTTAATAAACTTAAGTACTTAGTAGGATTTGCTTAAAACAAAAAACTTAAGGTATTTCTAGAAAGGTTTTGAAAAGCTTTGAAATGTAGCTAACTTTTTGAAAAAACATTTTGAGAGTTTGACAAAAAAATTTGAAAATTTTGAACTCTCTCCTTTCCTATCTCTCCCCCTTTGTCATATATCAAAAACAGATAGATATTGCAGAAATTAATTTGCATAAGAGAGATGACTTTAAAAAAATTCGTATGATTTTGCTGTACTGAACCAAGATTTAGACCAAATCAATTGATTTTCTCTTATAGGGGCATATCTAACACATTTGGCTACTCACTTACTGTTATAAGTAGTAGTTTTTGCTAGGGTTAGTCAAGTTAAGTGTTTCTGTTCAAGTTAGATTTTCTAAACTTGACACTTAACTTGATTGCTGTGTAAGTTGTATTTAGTGCCCCAATTACTACAGATGCACTGACTTAAAGCATCTTGAATTAAGGCAAGGACCTAAGCATCTCAACCCTTTCTAGGTTATCAATCAAAGTATCCTAAGGTGCTTGTGAGATGCTGGCTTCTAAGTCTATAGGTGCATGCAGTTCTAGGGTTAGGGCCTAAGCTAAGTCCATTTGCGAAAAAGCCCTAGTTTTGAAAGGGGGTAGTTTTGAAAGAAAACTAAGTCGAAAAAGATTTAAAACAAACTGATTTTGAAATTAGTAAGACAGTTTTTCAAAATTCCATTTTTAGAAACTGATTTTTAAATTAAGTAAAGCAGAAAAAAATCAACAGTAGAGTTAATCTATTCTATAGAGCACAATCCTAACTGCCTTCTTAGTGAGCTGAACTCAGACTCAGGTAATGGTTTTGTGAATATATCAGCTAAGTTGGATTTTGAGTCTATATGGTTAAGTACTATCTCACCCTTGGCTACATGGTCTCTTACGAAGTGATGTTTAACTTCTATATGTTTTGTTCTGGAATGTTTGATTGGGTTCTTAGTTAGATTGATTAAACTTATATTGTCAATAAATACCTGAGTTTGGGTGTAGTTGAGCTGGAAGTCCTTAAGAGTGTGCATCATCCATAAAAGTTGTGCTACACATTCTCCTAAGGCTACATACTCAGCTTCAGTTGTGGACAGAGCTACACAGTGTTGTTTTCTGCTGCACCAGCTTACTAGACTATTTCCTAACAGTTGGCAGCTTCCACTTGTGCTCTTTCTATCTAATTTACAACCAGCATAGTCAGAATCTGAGTATCCTGACAAATTGAAGGTTGAGGTTCTAGGATACCAAATCCCTACATTTAGGGTGCCCTTTACATATCTTAATATTCTTTTTAGGGCTGCTAAGTGTGTTTTCTTAGCACAGGTTTGGTATCTAGCACACATCCCTACAGCAAAAAGAATGTCAGGTCTGCTGGCTGTAAGGTATAGTAGACTACCTATCATACTTCTATACAGTTTGAGGTTTACTGGCTTACCATCAGGGTCACTATCTATTTTTACATTAGTTGCCATGGGGGTATTTATGCTTTTAGAGTTATCCATTTTAAATTTCTTTATTAACTCTTTAGTATATTTGGATTGATGGACATAGTTTCCATCTCTAGTTTGTTTGATTTGTAGTCCTAGGAAAAAGGTAAGCTCACCAACCAAGCTCATTTCGAATTCATTTTCCATTATGTTTACAAACTCTTTTAGGAAGTTTGTGTTGGTGGATCCAAAGATTATATCATCTACGTAAATTTGGGCAATAAATATATCTTTTCCTAGGGTTTTAATAAATAATGTTGAGTCAATTTGTCCTTGTTTAAAATCTTTAGAAGTTAAGTAAGTTGATAAATGTTCATACCAGGCCCTAGGTGCTTGTTTTAACCCATATAGTGCTTTAGTTAATTTGTAAACATGGTCAGGTTTGTCTAAGTCCTCAAACCCGGGGGGTTGTCCTACATAAACTTTTTCTTTAATAAACCCATTTAGGAAGGCTGACTTTACATCCATTTGGTATAGCTTAAATCCTTTATGGGATGCAAAGGCTAACAACATTCTAATGGACTCAAGTCTAGCTACTGGGGCATATGTTTCATCGTAATCTAATCCCTCTACTTGGCTGAATCCCTTGGCTACTAAGCGGGCTTTATTTCTAACTATTTCTCCTTGATCATTTAGCTTATTCCTAAAGACCCACTTAGTGTCTATGATGGATTTGCCTTCATGTTTAGGCACTAGTTCCCAGACTTGGTTTCTCTCAAATTGGGCTAATTCTTCTTGCATAGCTATGATCCAATCAGGGTCAGGTAGGGCTTCATCTATAGTTTTGGGTTCTATTTTTGATATCATAGCTATTTGACTAAGGTTTCTATAGGAGGATCTAGTCCTGACTCCTAGAGTTGGATCACCCACAATTTGATCGGTTGGGTGACTAAGTCTGGGTTTCTTGGTTCTCCTAGAACTTGGTTCAGCCTCAAGTCCGGCTGGTCGGTTTGGTTCATTGTTCGATTCGGTTCTTTGGGCTGGTTCATTTGTTGGTTCAGTTGACTCATTAATTGGTTCAATAGTTAGTTCGTTTAAGGATTCAATTAAGGGTTCACTAGTTTGTTCATTATTTTCTTGATCAGAATTTGATGAAGATATGTTTGGATTATCAGATATTGAGTTGACTTCTTCATCAAATATTAAGTTAGTTGTTTCTTTAATTTTCTTAGTTTGTTTGTTGTAAACTCTATAGGCTCTACTTGTGGTTGAGTATCCTAGGAAGATACCTAGGATTGATTTGGATTGAATTTTCCTTAAGTAGTCTTTGGTGTTTAGGATATGAACTTTGCATCCAAAGACCCTTAGGTAGTGTATATTTGGGAGCCTATGGTAGTACAATTCATAGGGTGTTTTGTTGTGTCGCTTGTTAATCAGAATCCTATTTTGGATGTAACAAGCCGTACTAATCGCTTCTGCCCAATATTGGTTTGCTAAGCTAAATTTGTTGAGTATCGCCCTAGCAGCTTCTTGTAAGGTTCTATTCCTTCTTTCGACTATCCCATTTTGTTGGGGGGTTCTAGGACATGAAAATTCATGTAAATACCCATTGACCTTACAGAATTCCTCGAACCGCTGATTTTCAAATTCTCCCCCGTGGTCACTCCTAAGTCTTTTAATTTTAGTATGGTTTTGATTTTCAATCAATTTACAGAAATCATTAAATAGTTTTAAGGTTTCATCTTTGGTTTTTAGAAACCTAACCCAGGTAAACCTAGAATAATCATCAACTATTACTAAGCAATATCGGTTCCCGCTTAGTGACTTGGCTCCATGTGAATCAAATAGGTCAAGGTGCAGGAGCTCAAGTGTGGTTTGAGTTAGGTCAGATTGAACTAATTTGTGATTAGATTTGGTTTGTTTACCTTGATTACATGATTCACATATTAGGTTTTCATTGTTTTTAATTTTGGGGATACCCTTGATTAGGCCAAGTTGGGTGACTTTTGAGATAGTTCTTAAATTGGTATGACCTAATCTCCTATGCCAGAGGTTCGATTGTTCTAACTGAGTTAACATACATTTGGGTACTAGGGGAAGGTTTATAGTGTATACATTATTTTTCCTAGTGTCCTTAAGCATGGTTTCTGAGTCTTGTACATTTCTAATCAGGCAGTCAGAATTGTTGAAAGTGACTATATAACCAGAATCACATAACTGACTTATGCTAAGCAGGTTAAAATTGAAGTTTTCAACTAAAAGAACTTTCTTAATAATAAAGTTAGATTTAAGCTCAATATTACCTGACCCAATTACCTTGAGTGTAGCATTGTTGCCAAATGCTACTGAGCCTAGGTTCTTGAGCTTGAGTTTGGTGAACTTTAATTTATCTCCAGTCATATGTCTGGAGCAACCGCTATCCAACATCCATTGGTCCAAATCTTTATGTTCCTACACATAAAGAGTTTTATTGATTTGGATCCAATTAGAGTTAGGAATAGCTTAAATTGATTTTCACTGATTAGTCTGTCTCACCTAAATCTAGGGTTCTCAATCACATTAGCCTTATAGGTTTTGTGAGACAGGTTTTGATAAAAGAATTTTTGAAAACCATGATTTATTTTGAAAATCTTAATTAATTTTTGAAAACATTTCAATTTTATTTTGAAGGAAAATGTTTGAATCTATACTTAACTGAAAATTTGTGTTAGATTTGAATTTTACAAAAAGTAATTTGAATTTGAAATTCAAAAATTGGCTTCCAGGTCTTGGCGAGGCACTAGGCCTTCTTTGGCCGTAGCCTTATTGGATCATCAACCCTTTCCTTGACAAAGCCATTTAATGAAGTTTCATTTTCAAAATTAATCTTGGAAAAAGTTCTGGTCTAACTAGTTTGGATTTTGGATCGGTAGCTTTGGCTAGTTTCACCAGTCTAAAGAGACCAAGTGAACTTGATCTTATTAGAATTGGTTTCCCTAACGTACTATCATCTCACCTCCACCCAATACTATGTTTTCAAGTATCAGTTAAGTTTGTTCTGTCCTTATACTAACCTAAGTCTAAGCATGGTAAATTGCATAAGTTTAAATAAACAATCAATCAGACAAATTGCAAGAATTAAATTCTATTTAACAATAAAAATAGTTTTTAATTTGGCTCCCCCTGGACTATAGTCACGATAATAATTAGGCAAGATGTGAATCTTGTCCTTGGGGATCCAATACTGATTTGATCCAGTTGGTTTGTTCAGACACAGTTTAGGTACCCATGCCTGAACTTTACTTCTGGACTGATTCAGTACAGCAAAGTAAGATCTTTGTCGGGATTTGGTTCTATAGCCAAGTCCGGATCGATTTAGAACGGACTTCTGTTTTCCAAGAATCATGTCAAGACCCTTGGAACCAGAAGTGAATCGTTCTAAGGCCGCTCTAAGATCCTTAACCTGAGTTTTCAGGGAGGAGTTCTCTTTCTCAAGTTTTTCAACTTGAGTAGGAGTTCCTTCTTGAATTTTCTCGGTTAAGGATTTAGAGTCAGCTCCCTCTTTCAGAAGTTTTACTTCCTGTCGGAGAGATTCGACTCGGAGTTTGGCTTTCGCCAAATCTCGAGAAAGATAGGAAATAAGTTCGTTCAATTGACTTTTATTGAAACTGCTTACCTTGATTTCGCCGTCTTCTGAAAAGGTTAGTCTGTCGTCGTCCTTTTCTGACTCTGACTCGGTCTCGACTTCTTCTGAAGCGGTCAGCGCTAGTAGGTTTGACTGGGGTTTTTCTTCTTCTTCTGATGAAGATTCGTCCCAGGTTGCTTGGAGTGCTTTCTTTCTTTTTGTCTTTTTGTTCTCCTTTAGGTTTGGACACTCCGTCTTGTAGTGACCCTTCTTCTTGCACTCGTAGCAGGTTATGTTGGGCTTGTTTTTGTTATTCGCGGGTTCAGCTGGTTCGTCCTTTCTTCGGCTTGTCCTCCGTGTGTTGACTTGGTTTTTCAATTTTTTATAATAGCTTCGGGCCAGTCGGACCAGCTCAGATTGATCTCCTTCTTCGTCTTCTGCGTCTGAGTCTGAGTTGGACTCGGGTTCAGGTTGAGGTTTCTTCTTTGTCGATCTTCCAATTTTTCCTGCAACAAAGGCAATTCCTTTCTCGGCCATATTGCAGTTAGTCTGTTCATGAAGTTCTAACTCAGAAAACAATTCATCTAATTTAATTTTAGAGAGATCCCTTGAAACCTTGTATGCATCTACCATAGATGCCCACAAGGTATTTCTAGGGAAAGCATTTAGGGCATACCTTATTAGGTCATGGTTTTCGACCTTGTGACCTATAGTGTGAAGACCGTTCATCAATTCTTGGATTCGTGCGTGGAGTTGGGCTGCTATTTCGTTGTCGGCCATCTTGATGGTGTAGAGTTTGTTTAGGAGCAGGTCTCTTTTACTGATCCTGGTGTCTGATGTTCCTTCGTGCAGCTCGATCAATTTTGCCCACAGCTCCTTGGCACTGTTGAAGGGGCCCACTCGGTTTAGCTCTTCTTTTGTTAACCCGCATTGTAGAGTCTGAGTTGCCTTTGCGTCGGCTTCTATTTTGCACTTCAGAGCGGTGTCCCATTCTGAGTAGCTTTAAGGTAATCCTTCAGCGTTCTTGGGAATCTCCAGTCCGGACTGGATGATGATCCACATGTCCACCTGAGTTTTCAGGTGGACCTCCATTCGACTTTTCCAATATGAAAAGTCTTCTCCACTGAAAAGTGGAGGTCTGGCGGTGCTAAATCCTTCTTGCATGGCCATTTAATCTGAAATAGAAAACTAACAAAAAAAATTTTCCAATACTAGGTCTTGGATTAGTAGTGCGGGATGAATAAAATGAAATAGCGAGGGGTGTTGCACCAACCTCGATTAACGGGAAAAAGAAAATTCGAACGAAATATTTAAAGAAAATTCGAACGAGAAAAAGAAAATGAAAATCCGAAAAAATTTTCAAACTGGTGGTTGCACTAAGTTTGAACTTCCCCGCTCTGATACCACTTGTTGGATCGAGAGAACCGATAGAGGTGGGGGGTGAATATCGGAAATCGTTTTTCGGAAATACATAGAGCAAGTACGCAGCGGAAATTAAGAAAACAAAATCACACAGAGACACAATCGATTTTACTTGGTTCGGAGCCTGGGTCGACTCCTACTCCAAGGCCCACGGTCGTTGACCGTTTACTTTGGGCAATTCTATATGAGGCGCAATAATAGTTTACAAGGATTGATTTACAAATTCAGCACAGTAAACTAAATAATTAAAAAGAGACTCTTCTTTTACCGACGTCCGATGTAGGTTGTCTTTTTCGGGGCAGCGGGACGTCGTCGGCTCGAGTTGGGAGGTTTCCGGAGCGAGGTGCGAGAGCAGAAGAGCGTGGAAGCGTTAATTGAAGTTGTTGTTGAAAGTCTGGGCGTTGGGTGCTATTTATAGCACCTCGGGGCGCCCTGGACGTCGGGGGCGCCCCCCACGTGTCAAGCGATCCGAGCTTCGCTCGGTCAAACTCTATCCCACTTGAATAGGGATGAGTTTTGACACTGGGGGCGCCCTGCTTGACTTATTCAGCGCGGGCTTCTCAGCTGGATAGGTGTAATCGGCTTCGCTGGCGTAGGCGCGGGGCGCCTTGGCTGCTGGGGGCGCCTTGGGCGCTGAGGGCGCCCTGGCTGCTGGGGGCGCCCTGGCTGCTGAGGGCGTAAGACTTAACTCTTGAACCCTGTTGCCATTATCAAAACACAGGTTTGACTTTGGTGCTTTCTGCACCAACAATTCTGACCTTAGTACCAACTGTACAAGAGGATATACCACAAGTCACTGCATCGCGTGTCACAGAAGATACAAGGTGGTACCTCGTCGTAGTGAGAGGGTTGTTAGTCAACCAGAAGGATTCATGTTCTTGGGAGAGTCTTCGGACTCAGTCCCTGGCGACCATGAATCAAGATCCCTAGACCTATGACGAGGAACATCCACTTTGAAGAGATAATCCAGTCATATGGATTTGTACAAAGGACGGATGAGATTTATGTAAATGTTACGGAAATGTAGTGGTATTCTTGTACTATACGTAGATAATATTTTGTTAGTTGGCAACAATGATAAAGTATTATCAGACGTAAGAGTATGGTTGTCCAAACAGTTGATATGAAGGACTTAGGAGAAGCAGGACACGCCCTTGGTGATCAAAGTTCTAAGGGATCACCAGAGAAGGATGTTGTGCTTATCTCAAGCTTCATATAGAGACACTGTCTTAGTTCGTTTTAGCATGGAAACCTCCAGGAAAAGTTTTTTATTTTTCAGTTGTGGAGCTACTCTATCTAAGGAGATATGTTTAGAACATCAAAGGAGATAGAGCAGGTAATGGCGGTTCCTTTAGCATCGGCTATAGGAAGCCTCATGTATGCTAAAAACGAGATTGGATATCTGCTTTGCCGTGGGCATGCTTAGCAGATATCAGAGTAACCCAGGTCAAGGAAATTGGATTGCGATAAAAGCATATATTAGTGCTTGAGAATGACTAAGGATTATATGCTCGTTTACCGAGTTGACCAATCTCCTATGGGTTATACGGATACAAACTTCCAGTCGGATAGGTGCAAATATAAGTATTCCTCAGGGTTTTGTGTTTACTTTAGGAGGTGGAACCATAGGTTGGAGGAGTGTCGCGTAGCGGCTGTGTGGCAGACTCCACCATGGAAGCTGAGAATGTGGCAACCTTTGTGGCAGTCTAAAGGAAGCTGCATGTTTCAGGAACCTCAAGATGTACTTGGATATGATTCCTGATTTGCCCAAAGTTATCACAATTTTTTTGTGAAAATACTGGTGTAGTTGCAAACTCGAAGGAACCACAGGCCCATAAGGCGAGTAAACACATAGAGTACAAGTACCACCCAGGAGAGGAAAAGCTATTGTTGCCTAGAGTACATCAGAGGACAACCTGGGAGATATTTTCACTGAGGCCTTGAAAGTGAGAACTTTAGGCATGTGGAGGATTAGGGAGTCAGATAAATGACATTTTGAGGACAGCAAAGTCTTTGAGTATAAGAGGGAGATTGTTAGATGTGTATACTAAAAGACTTGCTCTTTTTATATAAGATCATCTATATTTTGAAAAGAGAACCACAACAACACTAGATGCGTATTTATATTAGTATATGTATAAAAGTCCAATACTGTGCACTGTAGATAACATGGTGTGTGGTGACACATAGAAGATCGTGTTATCAGTCCCTTGCATAGTATAAGTAAAAGGCCCACAACTGAGATGGATTTGGACAAACCATCGGGATGGTTGTAGTGTAATTAGGTGTGGTTTATCTTGACCATAGAATTACACTAGTATGCTTTGTGTGCATTGAGCAGGACCAAAACCAGAGGTCATCAAATTTGTACTGAGTTAATAATTGGATTTGACCTCGGATTATTATGGAGTACAATCCCTAAATCCCGATATAATAACGGGCACAATAGTTAATATTTATTTCTTTGATTTACTAATGGGCGAGAGTTATTATGCTAAATCGATAGGATCGGTAAGTTGGGAAATAATATTAATGATATGGTGTGCCGTTGATTATTGACGGAATCCGTGTCTTGGTGAGTCGGAATGATGATGCCCCCTTGATGAGCTCATAAGGTTCATCATGTAAAACCCTGCAGGTGGATTTGATCCTACATGATGATAAGGTTGAGTGGGACTAGTCAAGGGGCTAGAAGTCGATTAATTAAAATTGTCAATAATTTAAATTAATCGACGGGCATTTGATATCTTAAATATGGGGGGATGGATGTGCTCATAATAGGTGGAGCCCATATGTAAATATGGGAGTTGGTGAGGTAATTCAATAATGATCCTTTAGTGGAATGGATCTTCATTAATGGATCGGGTTTGGATCCATTAGCAGGCCAAGATCCAACTTTTCCTCATGGTCCCTATCGTAGCCCTATATATATCCCATGTGGCATGAAACCAATTGATGATATAGAACACTAGAAAACCCTAAGTTTTTCCTCTCCTCTTCTCCTCCTCCTCTCTCTCTCTCTCCCTCTCGGTGTGCAGTGCCGTTTTCTTCTCCCTCAAGTCCCTCATGGCTACCGATCGCTCAAAGTAAGGCAACTTGCTTGAAGGTAGCAAGTTGCCTCACAGCAACTTGCCTTGGGCGGTAGCAAGCTGCCACGACAACTTGCTTGAAGGCAACTTGAGCAGCAAGTTGCCTAGCGGCAGACTTGAGCAGTAGGTTGCTTGGCGGTAGCAAGTTGCTCATGGCAGCTTGCTTGAATGCGTGCTTGGAGCGGCAGCACGACAACTTGCATGGAGCAGAAGAAAGCGGCTTGGAGGCACGACAACTTTCTTCAATCAGGAAAAGTTGCCTCACGCAACTTGGAGTTGCTCAGAGAGAAGAAGTTGTTCACGCAGCTTGGAGAGAATAGAATTTGCTCAAGGGAGCAAAGCTTGGGTGCAGGCAGTGGAGGAAGGGAATAATAGTATTTGTGTTCGGATCATCTTCTTCCTTGGAGTGGCTGCGGCATCCCTTGGTTAGGGATTGGTTGGCGTAAGGAGAAGGGATTGACTTGATGACCACGGTTCTTGGTAGATCGTCGCCCACACGACGTCCAAGAGGGGAGGGTCATACGGTAGAAAATTGTAAGGTAATGGAAGGTATACACTCTTCCTTGGCTCCTTTACCTTTCTTATCATTTTATGTGAAGAATTAATTAATTATTGTATTTGATTATTTGTTAATTAATGTTCAATAATTAATTAATTGGACCCCGATTATAAACACAAAAATCGGCAATCCACTCATTGCCTCTTCCACGGTCGTTTGGTTAGAAGAATTACAAGGCACGATCTTTGTGATTGCCCAAGTTGTAATTCGTACCGAACGATACGATGACGAGATGGTCATTGGGAGACGGGTCTCCATTCGGATTAAATTTTTAATCCGTAGACATGGAGAGGTCTCTCAAGGATGACCATGTATTTGCTTAGGAATCCCGCCAAGCCATACCCAACACTTATATCCCTTCCCTCCCGGACGTCGTATGAGAGACGAGCTACCGAGAACCGGGACCACCAAGGGTTCCAATTGATCACCTTCTTCACAAGCCAACAAAACCCAAACCTAGGGTTTTCACCGCCGTCTACTCCTACCTCCTTTGGCTTACGTCGCCGGCCCTCCAAGGACACCAAACCTGCCGGCCACCAAGAAGCACCAAAGAGGAACTTGAGGAAGAAGATGTAGAAGAGAAGGAGCCTCCTTCTCAGCCTAATCGACCGGAAACTCATCAGCCCTTGCTTGTGGCGCCGCCGGCCACCAAGGGAGTTTTCCTACTTCTCCACTACCGCCCGACCCCTTCTCCCCTTCCTCTTACCACACCACAAAAGGAGGAGAGATCTCCTCCTTATCCTTGTGATGTCCGGTCAACATGAGTGAAGAAGAAAGAAGAAGAAAGGAGGGAAAAAACCTCCTTTGCCGTCGACGCCTTAGGAGAGAGAAGGAGAGAAAGAGAGATGCCTTGGTTGGATGATCAATTGGATTAAATTAGCCTTGGTTTCTTGATCCCATGGGGTATATATAGGGCTAAGGTAGGGATCAAGAGGAGGAGTTGGGTCTTGGCCCACTAATGGATCTAAAACCAATCCATTAATGAAGATCCAATCCACTAAAGATCTCCATTGAACTTCCTCACCAACCCCCTTATTTTTCATATGGGCTCCACCTATTATGAGAACATCCATCCCCCCATGTTTAAGATATCGAATACCTGTCGATTAATTTAAATTACTGACAATTTTAATTAATCAACTTCTGACTCCTTGACTAGTACCACTCAACCTTATCATCATGTCGGATCAAATCCACCTGCAAGGTTTAACATAATGAACCTTATGAACTCATCAAGGGGGCATCATCATCCCGACTCACCAGGATATGGATTCCATCAATAATCAATGGCACACCATATAATTAACATTATTTCCCAACTTACCGATCCTATCGATTTAGCATAATAACTCTCGCCCATTAGTAAATCAAAGAAATAAATATTAACTATTGTGCCCGTTATTATATCGGGATTTAGGGATTGTACTCCATAATAATCCGAGGTCAAATCCAATTATTAACTCAGTACAAATTTGATGACCTCTGGTTTTGGTCCTGCTCAATGCACACAAAGCATACAAAGCACACTAGTGTAATTCTATGGTCAAGACAAACCACACCTAATTACACTACAATCATCCCGATGGTTTGTCCAACTCTATCTCAGCTGTGAGCCTCTACTTATACTATGCAAGGGACTGATAATATGATCTTCTGTGTGTCACCACATACCATGTTATCTACAATGCAAAGTATTGGACTTCTATGCATATACTAATATAAATACGCATCTGTGTTGTTGTGATTCTCTTTTCAAAATGTAGATGATCATATATATTTAAAAAGAACAAGTCTTTTAGTATTCACATCTAACAATCTACCACTTATACTCAAAGACTCTGCTATTCTCTCACTGTCGTATATCTGACTCCCATATTCTCCACATGCGGATCAAAAGCTCTTGTTGTAACGGCCCGGCCCATTTGGCGACTCCTTTATTTTTCTGTGGGTCGACGACCTAAGGGGGTCGTCAATGTTGGGCCGCCAAATGTTGATTTGGCCGCCAGGTTGTTGGGCCGAGGGGCCAGGTTGTTGGGCCGCCAAATGTTGATTTTGCCGCCAAAGGGCCGAGGGGCCGAGTCGTTACAATAAACTCCAAAAATTGTCACGACCCCAGAGGCACATGCTTACTCAAAAATCGGGCAGCATCTCCCCTGTACGGCGGACAAGTTGGGGCAAATATACATACACTCCAAACTCAAAAGATGACTCAGCCATCATAACAGGAATAAAAACATCACCACGCAGTTTTATATCAACATAAAAGATAACGGGTGTCTCGGTCACCTTAACATAAAATAAACTACAACCCAAAGAGAACTCAAATGTCTCTGTAATAACGACAAAACCTATCCGAATACCTTATTAACAAATAAAATGTGAAAACTCACCAAATACCGAAATAAAAGCAACTAAACCAAATGCGGAAAATAACTCAACTCCGGGGACTGGCAACTGGATCCTCTCCTGGCTCCAAGAAATGTAACTACCTTCTATCTGAAATAAAAAGAGAAAGCAGGGGTGGTGAGTCCGGGCAGACTCAGCGGGTATATGAGTAGACAATAAGCATGACATAACAAAAGATATAATAAGTAGAGAATCAACAGGGTAGTCTCTAAGAAATAGAAGATCACCTAAACATGTATAAAACAACACAATAACATAATATCAGAACATATACAACATGTATAAAGCAACGCAACAACATAATATTAACTTATACATGCATGTCAACCAAGTGCAACAATCATAGCTCATATAAATGCAACAAACACAAGAAAATGCATAAATGAAATACGTATGCATATGATGCAATGACATGTGTTAACCCTGATGCCAGTCAAGCCGCCAACAAATCTCATCTGTGTGACCGAGTAGGTAGGGCTGTGACAACTGTACACACTCCAACGAATACCACAGAAAGGTGTGGTTGAGTGGACAGGATGCTGGGGAGCCAACACTCCAAAACCCCGATATATAGGGGGAGCCACCAATAGCTCTAGTATCCCTCGAAAACAACGGTGAGGGTGTAGCTGTTTGCCTACAGCTGCAACATGTGTGGCATAACAGGACAGTTGCTCGCACTCTAGCAACTACCACGATAACAAGTGGTTGAGTGAACTGAGCAACTAAATGTCTAACGACGGCTTAACCATATGGAAGTCCAATAGTCGTTAGTATGCAATGTACAGATATGGTGCATGCTACAAGATGCACAAACAACCGGAGAAACAACGATGCAACAAAATCCAATAAGTAAACGATACATCGATACAACCAACCAGAAATCGAAAACCAACGATTATGCATCTATACTACTAGGTAGGATATTTCTAATGCCAAATAAACTTAATTGTGTTTAATGGACTTCTAAGTACTCGCGTACAAGCGACACTTTACAGAACAGAAAATAACAGGAGACTGTACGGATATGAATTTTGAATACTCAAAGATCAACGAAGAAAAAGTATTAACAGAGATATTAAAATAACAAACAACAAGGAATAAGGTCAAGTAATCTATTAGACATAAATCAGCCATGCTTTAAGGTAAAAGAAACTACACGAGTACAAAGGAGAAGTACCCGTCTTAAATTGTAGAACGTGTCCAAATAAATTTCTCACGATCAACCGTGTGAGTCTAACTCAAGGACCTGTATCAAAGGCATAGTGTTTAGCTAATAATATGTGGTATTTAGCTAAACAAACTTTCTTATTTAATTAGGATTATCCTAATTATTATATTCATTTAATTAATCAAGTTAAATACTCGGTTTAATCAATGAAGTATATATATATATATATATATATATTCTCAATTCTTTGCATGGACCAAATGCACAATAAAAGAGTTTGTTTATATAGGTCAACCTCTAATATGAGAAATATAGCCACATTCATCTTCATTGATCCACAGCAAAACCAAGTCAAAAACTCAACACAAGATCAAACTGACTGCAAGAATCAAAAGCACCAAAACATAACCCATTTGGCTTCTCTACACCCAATCGAACAACACAGGATTTCTAGCACAAATTTAACCCCAATATTCAACAAAAGAATTCCCCCCAATACATAACTTCACGGCAACTACAACAACACACCCATACAAGTCAGTAATTAAAAACCTAACCTCTAATCATCAATGTATTCAAGGAAACCCTAACATACAACCAAGACTTACCTGAATCGGCAGGAAGAAGAAATCGAATTCGAATTTGAATTGAAACCCAAAACCAACAATCAAAGCAAATTCGAATTTGAAACCCAAAACAGATTCCCTAACCAAACTTCTTGACAGAAATTAGAGGCACAAACCTAGCACAAAGCAATCCCTAACCAAAGACCTTACCTAGTTCCTACACCGGTTGTAACGACCCGGAAAATTCTCTTAATATTTTCTTAAAATATTAAGCATGTTTAAATAATTTTCCAAGGGACCTAGAAATATTAAGGAGAACTTAGGCCTAGAAAATCTATGTTTTCTCATTTAAATTGAGAAAACTAATTACCAATGAGCTTTAAATGGGCTCCAAAAATGGGTATTAATTAGGTAAAATTAATATAAATTAGGTAAAATTAATATAAATATAAAAGAATTTTATTTAGGAATATTGGCATAATTATGGGTGATTTTAGGGGGGATTTTCGGAATTTAGGAAATAAAAATAATAAAATAAATGAAATAAAAATAAAATAAAAATAAAGGTGCATGAGCCAAGGATTGAACCTTGGACCTCTTGTACAACCATGTAAGCCTTAACCAACTCACCTAGCAAGGGATTTCTATGAGGAAATGAAGTGGATGTAAGTTAAGATTAGGAGGAAGATGAAGAGTCATGGAGAGACTCTTCATTTACCTTCTTAATGGGCTATTAAAGGGGGGTTTTGGGAGTTACCTCTTCTTCCCATTACTTGCATATTCAAACCCCTTCCTCCCCTCATTCTTGCCGAGCACCAAGAAGAGGTTTTCCCCTTGGAAAAGTTTCCACCAAGGTTCCATCTCCTAGATCTAAGTCTTCACAAGAATACAAAGATAAGGGGGCTCTAGTATCCAAAGATCTTGCAATCTTCTTCTCTTCCTAGGTTCAAAAAATCAAGAAACCCAAGGTAAGACTCCCTCACCTGTGGTATAATAGTTCCCTATGATTTTTATGATTTTTAGTATGACATAGTGGTTGGTTTTTGGATTTGATGTTGAAAGGAAAGAAAACCAAGAACTTTATGTTTAAGGGTTTCGGCCACCATGTTTTTAAGATCTAAAATTATGCTAAAAATCTGTATAATGTTATTTAATATTCCCTTATGATGTTTATAAGTTAATTATAATTTTTGGGAATTTTTGGAGTACACTAGGATACCCTAGGGTTTCGGCCAACATGAAAGAAACAAAAACTAAGAACCCTGAGTTTAAGGGTTTTGGACACCATGTTTTAAAGGTCTATAATTATGATAAAAATCATGATAATGTTATTTAATGGTCCCTTATGATGTTTAGAAGTTAAGTATAATTTTTGGGAATTTTTGGAGTACCCTAGGACACCCTAGGGTTTCAGCCAACATGAAAGAAACAAAAACTAAGAACCCTGAGTTTAAGGGTTTCGGCCACCATGTTTTAAAGGTCTATAATTATGATAAAAATCATGATAATGTTATTTAATGTTCCCTTATGATGTGTAGAGGTTAATTATAATTTTTGAGAATTTTTTGAGTACCCTAGAGGCCCCATATGGTTCGGCCAACCCCAAGGACCCAAGGGTTAGGGTTGAGTCTTTAACTTCAAGCATATGTTTATGTGTTGCCATGATATAAGGATGATGGATGGTGATTATGTGAATTTTCACATGGCCTTGGGACTCCACAAGTTTCGGCCAAGAAGGGTTAATAGGGTAAAAGTTAAGATTTATTTCAAGTAAGGGTCCCAATGGCCCTATGGTAAGATGTGATTTGTGTTTTATGAATGATATGCCATGTTTATGAATGATATGTCATGTTTATGAATGATATGCCATGTTTATGCATGATATGCCATGTTTATGAATGATATGCCATGTTATGAATGATATGCCATGTTTACGAATGATATGTCATGTTTATGAATGATATGCCATGTTTATGCATGATATGCCATGTTTATGCATGATATGTCATGTTTACGAATGATATGTCATGTTTATGAATGATATGCCATGTTATGAATGATATGCCATATTTATGAATGATATGCCATGTTTATGAATGATATGTCATGTTTATGAATGATATGCCATGTTTATGAATGATACGAATGTATGCCATGCTCTATGAATGATGTGTACATATGTCATGTCTATAATGAAAATGATGAATGACAAGTATGATGAATGAAAGATGATGCTTATGTATTTAAGGCATAAATATGCTAAACGGCACGGTCGATGGTCGACGGTACGATGGTCGAGAGGACCGGTAAATGGGCCGGTAGACGGGTCGAGCCGTAACAAGTTATGCTATGATAAGTATGCCATGAATGTCTTATGAATGATGAAACATGAAAAGTATTTTACTTTATGTATGGGCTTGTACCGGACCGAAGTATGGGTCCAAGGGATGGGCACCTTAAGAACGCCCCGGTTCTGGACTACCGAAGCTGTCCACGGTTCTAGCACTACCGGAGCTGTGCAACAGGGATGGGCACCTTAAGAACGCCTCGGTTCGGGGACTACCGACTATGCTGTCCTTACCCTAGTAGGTTGGGGCTCGCGACCTCGGACTTGCTAGGGATGCGCGCTATGATGTATGTATGTGGTACAAGCCGGGGACCCCAAATGATGTTATGATGATTATGTTTAAGCAAATTAAAAATATGTTTTAAAAGTTAAGCATCCCTTATGTATATGCATTCCACTCATGCATCCATTCATGTTATGCACTATGCTATGTTGATAAGATGATATGCTTACGTTCATGTTAAGAAGTATGCATGAGAATCAATGATTTATGCCATGATTATGTTAGGAAGATGTTCATATGCTATGATATGAATAATACCATGCTTAGAATGTTCACTATGTTGATGATTTATGCCATGAATAATGCCATGCTTAGAATGTTCACTATGTTTATGATTTATGCCATGAATAATGCCATGCTTAGAATGTTCACTATGTTTATGAGTTGTGCCATGAATTATGTCATGTCTACTATGTTTATGAGTTATGCCATGAAGTATGCCATGCTACTATGTTTATGACTTATGCCATGAATTATGCAATGCTACTATGTTTATGATTTATGCCATGAATTATGTATGTTTCCGTTCATGCCATGCTATGTATACGATAAGTGATGTAAGATGTTATGTTCCAAGTAGAGCACCAAGTATGTTAATGTTTTATGTGCTAATTATGAGATGATGAATGATGAATGGTTTTGTGAGTAGGAAAGTGTCTTACTAAGTCTGTGTGCTTATAGTCTTATTTCCTTATACCGCAGATCATTCAAGGGGACAATGATGGAAGCAGCAGGAGGGCAAGAACGCATGTGTGTAGTAGTGACTTGGCCCAGGAAACTTTATGTTTACTGTTTATGCTAGAACTTCACCTTGGTTACTTATATGTCTGAATAATGACCTGTGGAACCTTATGATATGATGTTACGTATGACATGATATGATATGATGCTTAAGTTCAAAGTTGATATGCTAAGGTTCCTAAGTCATTAAGTTAAGAATGGTAACAGGGCATGTATAAGTTAAAGTTATTCCGCTGCCTTATGATGTCTACATGCCCTAAGCATGTTAACGTAACGCCGCTTATGAAAGAAAAAAAAAAGCGGGCGTTACACCGGTGGTGAGGAGTAGGGGCAGCGTCGGCAGCGTGAGGTGCAGCGCCGAGAGAAGAGGAAGGAAGAAGATGAGGGCTATGAAGAAGTTGAAGATTGTGAAGAGGTCTCGGCGGCGGCGGTGGCGGCGGGCGGCGGGCGGCGCGATGGAGCGTCGACGTCGCTGAGGTGGAACCGCTCGCATGCGGGCTGCGGCGGCGTCGAGGCTGGAACAGGGGGAATCGGGAGAAATCTGCTTCGGGGAGAGGGGGTTTTAGGGTTTTATAAGGAATTTTTTGGCTTTTTGCAGAAAGCCCCTCCAAGTTTGGAAAATTCCAACTAAGCTCCTAAATTTCAAATTAACCTCTAAATTTAGTATTTAACATTCTCCCCTACTAACAAAAATTTGGTCCCCAAATTTAGCTAGTAAACCACAACAAATACTAGTCACTACAACCGGTACTAGTCAACAACAACTGATATCAACAACCTGTATCAACAACGTAGATATAATATAAAAATACTGAATGCAAACTAGAATACAACCCAATCATATGCACCTCAAGTAAATAGAAGAGGGTAGCGAGCTCTGATCGTATCCTCGAGCTCCCAAGTAGCTTCCTCATCAAAGTGGTGCTGCCAACCAACTTTAACCAAACGAACTGTCTTGTTCCTCAACCAATGCTCTTTGCGGTCCAGAATCCGCATAGACACCTCCTCATAAGTCGCGTCTGGCTGTAGTGTGACCGGCACCTCCGATAATACATGTGTAGGATCTGGTACATATTTCCTCAGCATGGAAACGTGAAACACATCATGAACTCTAGCCAAAGATGTGGTAACGCCAGACGATAAGCGACTGCTCCAATCCACTCCAAAATCTGGAAAGGTCCAATGTAACGGGGAGCTAGCTTACCTCGTAACCCAAACCTCTTCACCCCTTTTGTGGGTGACACTCGCAAGAACACGTGATCGCTCACGGAGAACTCCAAGGGTCTGCGTCTCCGATCTGCATAACTCTTCTGATGATCCTGAGCCTCTGATAGCTTGCGTCTGATAATGTGGACTAGCTCTACATCATGTTGAATACTCTAAGGACCTAGCAACTGAGATTCCCAAGCCTCCTCCTAGAGGGTGGGTGTCCTGCAAGCTCTACCATACAACGCCTCGAAAGGTGCCATCTGAATAGCTGAATGATAGCTATTATTAAAGGCAAACTAAACCAAATGCAGGTGATCCTCCCAGTTGCCTCCAAAGTCCATAATGTAAGATCTCAACAAATCCTCCAGTGCCTGAATGGTACGCTCAAACTGTTCATCTATCTGCGGATGAAAGGCTATACTGAATCGAAGCTCGGTACTCATGGCCTGCTGTAAACTTTGCCAAAACTACGAAGTGAAACGTGAGTCTCTATCTGATATGATGCTCAGAGGAACACCATGTAGTCTGATAATCTCACGGCAGTACAACTCTGCCAACTTGTCTAGTGAATCTGTCCTCTGAATCCCCAAGAAATGAGCGAATTTGGTTAATCGATCAATAATCACCAAAATCGTATTGTGTCGTCTACGAGACCTCAGTAATCCAACATCGAAATCCATCGTGATGTGCTCCCACTTCCACTCAGGAATAGGGATCTTCTATAGTAATCCAGTAGGTCTATGATGCTCGGTCTTCACCTGCTGTCACACTAGACATCTAGCAACAAAATCCGCGATGTCTTTCTTCATTTGGTGATCCCTTTATTTTTCTGTGGGTCATGCCGTTACTCACTAGGTCTTTCCACCCCTGGCCAGTGGATTTTTACCTTCCCCAGGATTCGAATTCTAGACCTCCAAGCTTAAGTACTAGAGTTTATAAATCCTGGTAACCAATTAAGCCAGGCTCAATTGGTTACCAGGATTCATAAACTCTAGTACTTAAGCTTGGAGGTCTAGAGTTCGAATCCTGGGGAAGGCAAAAATCCACTGGCCAGGGGTGGGAAGACCTAGTGAGTAACGGCATGGTCGACGACCCACAGAAAAATAAAGAGGTCGCCAAATCGGCCTAGTCGTTACAATATAAAAGCTAGGCTTTTAGTATACATCCTAATAATCCTAGCGAGGACCACCTTAGCATTTCAATAGGATTGCATCTCTTTCTTCCTTGTCAACTCAACGGTGAGTTGTCCGTTGAGGAGCTTGAGCGGCATCAAAATAAATAAATAAAATTAGTATATATTCCCCTAGTTGTATAAAAGGATGAAGTCCATGGCACATTTAGGCATATTTTGAATAAAGTGAAGCTCAATATGAGAAAAAAATCTTTATCAATTTCTATTTTTTTTGGTAATATAGGTATCTAATTCTTATGAACTGATTAATTATAGAGATGATCGATCTGGTCCCATGAAAGATTCCATTGAGAAAACAATCAAAATTTCACATTGAAAATAGATGAAAAAAATCATTAGTTTATAAGAAGAAAAATATCTCTATTGGTATGAGGCTTTTTAGGTAAAATCCAAAAATAAATTCATAAGGGCATAAACCCAAAGTAGACTACCATACCATTGTAGAAATATGTGAATTCTTTTGATCCTAACAAGTAGTATTAGAGCCATGGTCCAGAGTAATGTGGGTGGAATAGTGACTTTGAACGATTCTTGACGAAAATCTCGGGGAGTGAACTCTTGGTGGTGAAAGGTTCATGTAGGTCTAGGGTGACAGGATGACATCTGGGAGAGTGAATTCTAGATAGTGATAATTTCAAGTAGGTCAAGGGTGCCAGGATGATGGATTAGTGATTAGATGCTTGGCGAAAATTTTGGGAGAGTGAACCTGCTGCTTAAAACGGGGGCAACAACCTCTAATGCGCGGAAGAAGAGTAAGAGAGAAAGAGATCGTGTGGATCAACGAGGCAAAGACGCACAATAGAGAGAGAAAAACACAAGGAAGAAGTAGAAGAGAAGAGAGAAGAAGGAGAAGAAGAGGTACCATGGTTCAACGATGAGCCTACTCCATAAAAGGATGAAGCTTTATTAGAATTCTCTCTACATAAGAAATTACACCTTATTCTCTTGATACTAGTGATGATAATACAATACGCTTACAATAATCCCTATAAATTATGCCAAAACCCAAATCCGGTAAAATCATAACAAAATTTTGTTAGGAAAAATCTTAACAAAATTCTATTAGAAAAAACCTTAATAGAATTTTATTAGAAAAACCTTAATAAAATTCTGTTAAGAAAAATCTTAACACATTTTTCTTCCATGACACTATTATTCAGAGCCACCCATCAACAATCTCCACCTTGGCGAATATTCACTCCTTCGAAGAGCATGAGTATCTGAGCAAAACTCAACCTGGAACTCTGGGTTTAGGGATCAAGTTCTCTGACCAACTCTGTAAGCCATAAAGCTTTCTTCTTTTAAAATACCCACTCACACCCTATAGCTTGTTTTCCCTCGAGAAGTTCCACTAGACCCCACGTTTGGTTCATATGTAGCAACTCCATCTCCTCCGCCATTGTACCCATTCAATTGTCCTTCTCAGAGTTGTATACTATCTCTTGAAAAGATGTAGGGTCTTTGCTACTGGTGATGATACCAAGTCCTCAAATCTGTATCTGATGGGTTGGTTTTACAATTTGTCTCATTTTGCCATCAGCTATAATGCGATGCTCCCTGTGCTCTGAGCTAGAATCATTAGAGTTATGAGTCTCTAGCTCCACCTACACAACCTCTTTCTCCTTATTGATCTATGATGTTTCCATTCCTTCTTCATGAGTAGTTGTAGCATGACATTCTTGTCAAACATCACATCTCTACTGATCACCACCTTATTTGCCTTAGGATCCCAAAGCTTGAAGTCTTTAACTTCTTTCTGATATCTCAGAAAAATACACTATTTTGACTTCGCATTAAGCTTTGATCTTTTTTTTAAAATATATGTCATGTCATTCACGTTTAAATTTACGCATGACTTAGAACGGTTATAGGAAAAAGATTAATTGAAACTTGATCAACCTAGTATTAGGTGGAGGTATGATGATAGTACGTTAGGGAAGCCATTTGGTGGAACTAGCTGAAGCTACCGATCCAAAACCTAAGCTAGTTTGACCAAAATTTTTCAAGAAGTAAATTGAAAATGAATTTTCGATAAAAGGATTTGTCAAGGAAAGGGTTGATGATCCAATAATGCTATGGCCAAAGAAGGCCTTGTGCCTCGCCAAGACCTAGTAGCCGATTACCGAAAATCAAATTCACTTTACTATTTGATAAATTTGAATCTAACACAAGTTTCAATAAAATCTTAGATTTAACAATGAATTAAGAAAAATAATTCAAGCATCTCACAATGTACCCATAAGGCAACCATGATTGCTGCAATGAGACATCTAGAATGGGTGAGATGTTAAGGACTAATAAATTGAAAAATATTTTTGAAAATAATTTTTCAAAATTGTTAGAATATTTTTCTAAAAATATTTTAAAAATAGTGCTTCAACATAATAATGTTTTTATGGAATTCATGCTTGTCTGATTGGTTATACATATTATATATTTTTTCAAAAATATATCTTTTCAAAAATTGTTTGACTCACACAATTATACACAAGCCTCTTAAGTCAACACTAAAGTTCCTTAAGACACTTAGATAGAGTCAAACGGTGTTGGATGCAGGGGGAGTGTTTTAATTTTTTAATCTTTAAAAATATTTTTCAAAAACTGCGCTTTAATTACTATCACATATGATACTTTAAAAATTATCTTCTTTCCAAATTGTGGTTTCAAAATTTATCTTCCTGAAAATTAGTGTTCATTTTATTTTGATAAACCCTAAAGACACAGAGGAAGGTCCACTTCATGATCTACAAGGACTCCTAGGAGGTGTCAAATTTGGGGGAGTCTAAATCAAAAAGAAATTATTTCTAATAAATTTTTGTTCAAAAATTAACATAATTTTCATGCACTGCATCATTAAGTCACTTTTGAAAACATAATTTTTTTCTCAAAGTATTATTTTTTATATTATCTCTCTATCACTTTCAATCTCTATCGTTTTCAAAAAAGTTTTTTTTGGACAATAATATTTACTTGGGTTGAAGAATTTCCAAGATACTTAGGAAAATATCCTTGTAGTTAACAAGGTTTCCTCGGATTGTGTCAGACTGGAAATGAAACCAAGTTAAGTAAAATATTATATTTAAAAAAACAAGAAATTTCTAAGTACTTTCAAAATATGAGTTAAATTATACTTCTCAAAAATTCATAATATTTTTCAAAATACTGATATTTTTCAAATTCATAATATTTTTCAAAGTACTTATGTTTTTCAAAGATGCATGATATTTTTCGAAAGGTACTTATATTTTTCAAAAATTCATAATATTTTTCAAAGTACTTGTATTTTTCAAAGCTCATAACATTTTTCAAAGTACTTGTACTTTTCAAAGCTCATAGTATTCTTTCAAAAGTTATGCATTTTCCAAATGTACTGTATTTTCTCAAAAAGGTGCAATATATCTTTTAAAATACAAAGCTGTTATAGTATTTGTCAAAGTGCACTAGTTGAAAATTTTTCTGAGTACAATTTAACAAAAATCTTTTCTAAATGAAAGTTTTTCTAAAGCACTATTGTTTAAGTGAGAAGTTTTCTGAGTTCAAAATACTTAAGTACTTAGTTTTATGCTATGCTTTCAAAAATTTATACTAAGTATTTTCAAAAAGAACCAAATATTTTCATTATTGGCGCAAGTATTTTTGGTGATTTTTGATATATGACAAACGGGGAGAGGCGTGCTTAAGTTAGAAAATTTTTGGTGTCTTCCAGAAGGATCAATGAAAATCAAAATGTTTTTTCAAAAAGGGAGAGTGAGCTTATGTTAGAAAATATTTTTCTCCCAAAGATCAAAATGTATTTTCAAAACTTATATTAATTTTTTATTTTCTTTTGATCCCAAGGATAGTAATTTAGCCCTTTCAGCCAATCTAACTTAAGATATTGTCAAACATCAAAAAAAGGGGAGATTGTTGGTGCAAGTTGTATCAGTGATGTCCTCCTCTAAGTGTTTAATGTTTGACAATATACTCAAGTCAGTGATACATTGAACAAGGGAAGGGGAGTTAAGAGAGGAGTAACTAAAGTGAAAGAAAGTTCTAGTAAGCCTAGGCAAGAAGTCTTGGTTCGAAGAATTGAGCACTAAGTCTTGATCATGGATTGTGCACTAAGTCCTGGCAAAGAGCTGGGCACCGAAGACTTGACCGGAAGTTGGGCATGAAGTCCTGGTCGAGGACTGGGCAAGAAGTCCTGGCCGAGGGTTGGGAACCGAAGACCTGGTTCGAGGAATTGGGTATGAAGACCTGGCCGAGGGTTGGGCACCGAAGTCCTGGACTTAGGGTTTGGGCACGAAGTCTTGGTCTGAGGGATTGAGCAACTTAGCTGAGCGATGACTAAGGACAGAAGTAGAGACGGGTCAGAGTTCGGACGTCTCGAGATCCGAGAGTATCGGAGGGTAAGCAAAAGTCCACCTGAAGGACTGGGTGGCAACCGTCTCCTGAGAGGAGTAGGTGAAAGGCGCATTCCTGGGGGTGGGAACTTGCGTCGATTCGACCTAGGGTTTCATGGAAATCCAAAGTCAGAACCAAATCCTTAAGTTTAAGATTGTGTGTATATTTGCTTTGTATTTGTATATCTTACAGGTACCAAAAATGGAAGACAAAGCAAGCGAACAACACACACCACGACTGAAAGCCTGGACGCCAGGCACCCCCATCAATGGGGTGGCCCAATGGAATCAGGCACCCCCATCAATAGGGGCGCCTAAGTCAAAGAATCAAAACTTGTTTTAGCGAAGGAAGGCAGAACAGGCTTCCATTCAGGCGCCCAGGACCATAAGGGCGCCCACATCAGCTCAGGCGCCCAAGTGAAGATGGATAAGTGCTGACCGAGCCTGCGGATAAGAGATCGCACAGGAGAGGCCACGTGTAGGCACCCCCATCAACACAGGCCTCCGAATGAAGCCTATAAAAGGGGCCTCAACCCCTCAACTTCATACACAACTTCCAATCACTATTTTAAGCTTCCCAAGTGACGACAAAGCTCTAACGATGAAGCTCTATGACCAGGAGGCTCCAGGAGGAAGTGCGCGACACATCGGAGATACAGATCGGCAGAGTTTCAGATCTTGTTTGTTCGGTTTGAATTTACAATTCCGTACTTTGTTTTATATATCTTTGATTGTAATTTCTACACTGTAAGACGGGTGTCTCCGCCTCCGGAAAGTCCGAAAAGGAGACCATTACTGGACGGGCGTTCCCGTGCTTAGGCCATGGATGTACTGACCTTGGGGGGTCGGGAACCATGTAAAATCCCGCGTGCGCTGTGTTGTTATTTCTTTTATTCATTCTATTTTATTTTCCGCTGTGCTACTAACGCTCTATCCAGAACGATTACTCTTAAGTTTACGAGTTTCTGCGAAAAGATTTTTCGATCGAAATTCACCCCCCCCTCTATCGACGGCACCGGTCCTACACCTTGCACCATCGACTCGTATACATCGTTCTGGGCACCAACATGTTGGGACCGGGTGCATGTCGACAAGGATACGAGTTCGTAAAATTCAAAATTTTTACGTGCAGCGGAAGAGTTTGCATAAAATAATTTCCTAAATTATTTTAACTTCGTATCTAGCATGCAACCTTACATTGTGTTGACATAATCATAAAATAAAACTTTGCGGAAAAGTAAACAAATTTACCAAGTACCTCTCGTAACTCGAAGTAAGGGACGAGATCCAACCGTAGCGTCCCTTGGAAGCTTCGCCTCTATTCGCGTCCACGCCGAGTTCTCTTCTGGATGACTTCGCAAAGTCACGAGTTTTGTGCCGACGAGAACTACTAGATACTCGGAAGGCACAACTAGAAGAATAAAAGAAAATAACGGAAGACTAACCAACGAAGTAACGGAATCGAATTCCGGGAAGAGAGGAGTCGCTATCCACTTCTTCTTCTTCGTGTTCGGGTTCTCCTTCTTCTTCAATGCTCACGGCAACTTCACCTTCTTGGATTTGGTTGGGCGCCGACCCTAGAGGAGCTAGGGTGCGCCGGCCCTAAGGGAAGAAGAAGAGGAGGAGAGGAGAGATTAAGAGAGAGAGGGAGAGAGTAATTAATCTCTTGATTAATTGATTGGAATAAGGGCTAGCCTTTGGTTCCTTTATATAGTAGCAACTCCTTTGCTAAGTCTCCCTCTACACTGAATTAACGGAATTAACGGAATTAGTTATAAGAAATTTATCTTATAAATTTTCTTATTAATTATTCCGTTTAAACCGAGTCTTTATTATAAACCAATTTATAATAAAACTAATTCTTCTTCTCTTTAAATTATGGAATAAATTTTTATAAGAAATTTATAAACTTTCTTATTATGGAAAAATCAATTCATAATTGATTTTATAAAATTAAAATAAACCAATTCATGGATTATTTTAATCTTCCATAAAAGAATAAATTTCTATAAATTTTATTTATATAAATTTCTTTATACAAATTTATTTATCCATAATTTATAAAACAAATCACACTAGATTTATTTTATTAATTAAACCAATTAAATTGGTTTAATCTCCCTTTAATGGCCGGCCACCACAAGGAGGGTTAGCACCCTCTTTGGCCGGCCAAACCAACCCGAACCGGTCGCGAATTAAACTCATTTAATTCGCCCAAAAAGCCTTCAAAAGACTTAGCCATTTTTAGCTTCCATTGCGCCTCTGATTAACTCAGATTCGACTTATTTCTCTTGATCGAAAAATCCAATTTTCAACTCGTTTTAAATCCCTCGGATTACTCGTAGTGCGTGTGACTAAATAGGCTTTCGATTTATGTTGGCCGTCTATAATTAACTAATTATAGAACGATCATGAGTGGCACCTAGTAGTACATCATAATCCCCAATTAATCGAAAGATCAACGGTTTGACCTCAGAAGAAATTATTCTGAAACCCTTCAGCAGCTCTAAATCGTGCCCCATTCCCTTCACCACCTTATACCCACTTGGTTCAGGACACGGTCAATGGTGTCAGTCCCCACTAGGCTGACTACGTCACACCTAGCCCAAGTAGTGTCTTTCTCATCCTTTGGATTTCTAATTACTCTCATGTATTTAAGAGACTCGCACTCTTAACATGATATGCTCTGGCCAGAGGCTTTGAGTAACAATCCGACGATAGGCCTGGGTATACATCTCCTCGCAAGGAGTGGTGAATCCTTTGTAGGCTGTTCAAACATCTTCGGGCACTTCGGCTTATACCCGATCATCCTGGGTCCACACCTCCTTGGAGATGCTTGCTTAAGATGTCAAAGTATAAGTCTCCATGGCCAAGATGACTTGAACACCGCAAGTCAAAGGAACATCGCACTTAAGCCGCAGTAAGATCTTCATTAACATATCTACATGTAGATTACCATATGAAGTCTTACAGCTAGTCACTCCAATGAACTAGTTCCCTTAACTAGCATCCATGTTTATCTCCGGACATCCCAATGTCACCAGCCAGTGAGAATCAGCTGAATAGAGAATAACCCATGCTAGTCTCAACAGAATTGATAGTGTCCGTATTTATCAATTCATCGACTAGGGATATTTCCAACAATTCACATTTGCACATTTAGAGATAATCACTAGTTGTGATCCCATCACAAATTCTCTTATGCTGTGAATTGTATGGCGGACATTCAGTATATGAGTTTAAGATCCCAATCAAATACAAACATGTATACTCAAATAGTGAATTATCATTTATTAAAATAAATGTTTACAATCATAAGGCGATTGCCTTAGGACACTTCTCTCATATCACTAACAAACTCCCACTTGGCCTAATGACAATCGCTACGGTATCCAATACCACAGGCTCTAACATGACCCTCAAACTTGCTTTGAGGCAAGGCTTTAGTTAAAGGATCCGCTATGTTCCTTTCAGTGGGAACTCTCTCAATTTGTATGTCATTCCTACTTATAATCTCTCTGATCAGATGATAGCGTCGAAGCACGTGTTTGGATCGTTGATGAGACCTTGGTTCCTTCGCTTGTGCAATAGCTCCATTGTTGTCGCAGTAAACCGGCACTGCTTCATCAATGGTTGGAACCACACCAAGTTCTGAGACAAACTTCTTGATCCAAACTGCTTCCTTTGCTGCTTCCGAAGCTGCGATATACTCCGCTTCCGTGGTAGAATGCGCTACGGTGTCTTGTTTGGAACTCTTCCAACTTACTGCGCCTCCATTCAAAGTAAATACGTATCCAGACTGCGATTTGGAGTCATCCTTATCTGTCTGGAAACTAGCATCTGTATACCCACGTATTATCAAATCTCCTTCTCCATATATTAGAAATACATCCTTAGTTCTTCTTAAGTACTTAAGGATTGTCTTAATAGCCGCCCAATGATCCATTCCTGGATCCGACTGGTATCTGCTTGTGACGCTCAAAGCATACGATACATCGGGTCTAGTACATAACATAGCATACATGATAGATCCTATTGCGGATGCATAGGGAATCTTATTCATGCTAATCCTCTCGTCTTCTGTGCGCGGACACATAGACTTCGAAAGGTTGATCCCATGCCTGATGGGAAGGTAACCTTTCTTGGATTCCGACATGCTAAACCTTTTTAGCACTCGGTCTATATGTAGATTGCGAAAGACCAAGCAACCGTTTTGATCTATCTCTATAGATTCTAATCCCAAGGATATAGGTTGCTTCTCCCAGGTCTTTCATGGAGAAAGTTTTGGACAACCAAATCTTAACTGTCTATAAAACTGATATATCGTTTCCTATAAGTAAGATGTCATCGACATATAATACTAGGAATACGACTGCACTCCCACTAACCTTCTTGTACACACAAGGTTCGTCAGGATTTTGTGAGAAATCAAACTTTTTGATTGTCTCATCAAAACAGATGTTCCAGCTCCTAGATGCTTGCTTCAGTCCATATATGGATCGTCGAAGCTTGCATACTTTGGTTTTATCAACCGATGTGAAACCTTCAGGTTGTATCATGTATACATCCTCAAGCAGGTTTCCGTTAAGGAAAGCTGTTTTCACATCCATTTGCCATATCTCATAATCATAATGAGCTGCTATGGCTAGGAGCATCCAAATGGATTTAAGCATAGCTACTGGCGAATAGGTTTCGTCATAATCAATTCCTTGTTTCTGACGATATCCTTTTGCCACTAATCTAGCCTTAAAGGTAACAACATTACCTTCTATGTCGGTTTTCTTCTTGAAAACCCACTTGCACCCTATGGGTTTAATCCCTTCAAGTGGGTTAACCAAGTCCCATACTTGATTTTCGTACATGGAATCCATTTCCGACTTCATGGCTTCAAGCCATTTGTCCCTTTCTGAACTTTTCAGAACATCTTCATAACTGATAGGTTCGTCATCGTCAATGAGCAACACGTCGTTCGATTCACTTACGAGAAATCCGTATCTCTCTGGAATGTTGCGTGTCCTATCAGACCTACGAAGAGGTGGTGTAGTTTTAGGTTCAACAGATAGCTCATCACTATGAATTATCGGTTGTGGGTCTAGACTAGGTGTCTCTGTAATGTCTATTGGAGTTTCTTGAACTTCATCAAGCTCAATGCCACTCCCACTATTTTCTTGTAAAAGAAATTCTTTTTCCAGAAATACAGCATGCCTTGAAACAAACACCTTTTGTTCCAAGGGATGATAGAATTGGTAACCCTTCGTTTCCTTAGGGTATCCAATAAATAGACATTTATCAGACTTAGCATCCAATTTGTCTGATACAACCCGCTTCACATAAGCAGGACAACCCCATATCTTAAGGTGAGTTAAGTGAGGTTTCTTACTATTCCAAATCTCATATGGAGTAGTAGAGACTACCTTGGTCGGGACTCTGTTTAGCAAGTAAACGGTTGTCTTAAGTGCATAGCCCCAAAAGGATTTTGGAAGAGTTGCATGATTCATCATTGACCTAACCATGTCCATCAAGGTTCGGTTTCGCCTCTCAGATACACCATTATGCTGTGGTGTATACGGCGGAGTCCATTGGGATAATATCCCATTGTCCCTAAGATAATCTTGGAACTCTTGACTTAAGTATTCTCCACCCCGATCGGATCGAAGTATTTTAATACTTTTGCCAAGTTGTTTCTCTACTTCATTTCTGAATTCTTTGAATTTATCAAAAGCTTCAGATTTGTGTTTCATCAAGAACACATAACCGAATCGTGAGTGATCATCGATAAAGGTGATGAAGTAGTTATAGCCTCCTTGTGCTTGAGTTGACATTGGTCCGCATACATCGATATGTATCAGACCAAGCAACTCTCCCACTGGATTACCTTTTCCGGGAAAGGGTAATTTGGTCATCTTGCCTTTTAAGCACGATTCGCATGTATCAAATGAACCGGGTTCAAATGATTCCAAAATTCCACATCGGTGTAATTCGGTCATGCGTTTCTTACTTATATGGCCAAGACGACAGTGCCACGTGTAGGAGTCTATTCGATTATCTATTCGAGCACGTTTGTTGCTAACTTTGATATTGAAAACGTCACTGGATAAATCTAACGTGTAGATGCCATTGCACAAAGTTCCATTCCCATAAAGAACGCCATTCAAAGTTATGTAACAACAATTGTTACTAAAAGTTAAATGATAACCTTTTTCATTCAAACATGAAATAGATACAATGTTCTTTATTAATGAAGGAACAAAATAACAATTATCCAATTCTAAGACACGTCCAGTGGGGAGCTTTAGCAAATAGGTTCCGATGGCAACAGCAGCAATCTTTGCTCCATTTCCAACTCGCATATTTGCTTCTCCTTTGACAAGTCTTCTTCTATTCCTCAGCCCCTGTATGTCATTACATATATGTGAGCTACACCCAGTATCAAGTACCCAGGTATTTGAGGAAATAGAGTGACATTCAATAACGAAGATACCTGAAGAGGAAGGGGCATCGGATGCCTTATTCTTCAAGGACTCAAGATAAGCCTTGCAGTTTCTTCGCCAGTGACCCTCCTTGCCACAATGATGACAAGTTCCTTTTGGTTTCTTTTCAGTCTTCTTGGCCTTTTTCTTCTTCCCTTTATTCTGTTCTTTGGCCTTCCTCTTAGAACCTTTCTTTGAGGAACCAACTAACAGTACCGCCTTTTGATCCTGCTTTACAGCGGGCTCAACAGCCTTCAGCATGTTGATTAACTCAGGAATGGTAGTCTCCAGCTTGTTCATCCGATAGTTCATCACAAATTGTGAACAACTTTTGGACAGACAATTCAGAATTAAGTCAATACTTAGTTCATGATCCATTGCAAAGCCGAGTGTGCCCAGTCGCTCAATGTACCCCAACATCTTTAACACGAATTGTGAGGCAGAAGTGCCTTCCTGCATCTTTAGGTAAAGAGGAGTTTGGAGACCTCGAACCTTTCGGATCTCGCCTGCTCTTCAAATAACTCATGAAGATGGAAGATGATGGTATAAGCATCCATATGCTCATGCTGCTTTTGCAGCTCAGGTACCATAGATGCTAGCATGATGCAACCCGCCATTTCAGAATCGGTCACATGTTTCTGATAGGCCAACAATTGGTCTGGAGTTGCATTCTCTGGAGGATGGTTGGGAAGTTGATTTTCAATGACATAAGCAAGCTTCTCCGCCATGAGGACTATCCTCAGGTTTCGAAGCCAGTCCATGAAGTTCGGCCCAGTCAGTTTATTTGTGTCCAAAATGGAACGCAAGTTTAGAGAAGACATGATCGAGTGATTATCCTAGAAATACAAATTGAGATTATGTGAGAAGATTGATTAAAGAATGTATCAACATACATAAATTAAATCCTATTTATTTTACGAATTGAATCACCCTTATTATCAATTCGGGAGATCGTAGGAACATCTCCAAATAGGTTGATATCCAACCATAGATAAGATCCACCATGGCTGTGGCCATCAAGTTTTTCTTAGCTATGAAGGTAGGTAATTATACCGATTACACATCACATATATGTAACTATCACCTTATGCTATCAACTAATTGAATGTTTGCATAAATCATTAGGTTGTTAACTCATTAACAAGTATGTATCAATATACATAGCACCTAACTGCACCTCTCTTTACATCGACCTTGGCTGTGGCACAACAAATCGATGCTCCAAGCTTAAGGCTGACCCATTGATCAAGAAATAGTTTTAATATTGTTGAAGCTCATTCAACCGTTTAGTCAGGCTTGGATGTGTCCAACAACCAAAACTAAGGATTGACCTCTGACTTCAATTATATTATTCATAAACTAATTCCACGGTTTGAACATGTTGAGGTTCAAGTCGGGCATGGATGTGTCCATCAACCCTAACTAGAAACAAAACTCCGGTTCTAACCATATTAATGGAAGGTGTTAGCCTTAATATTTTGTAAGGGGTGTTTGGGTCTCATTCTTTTCTAAGCACATTCATGACATAAAATTATGTCATGACTAACGATTTCCTTAATAAAGTATGTATGTGACTTAATTTATCAAGTCTCATGAATTAAATTAGGAACCGGATTTCCTAATTATAATTTCATACTTTATTAAAGGAATTGTTTTGGGAAACAATTTCCTAAATTGTCATAATTAATTTCGGAAATAATATGTTCAAGACTTTGATTTCTCTAAATCAAATCTTATTAAATTAAGAGACAAATCCCTTAATTCAACTACATATTATTTTCATGAAAATCTCATTTAAGAAAACTCTATAGGAAACCATTTTCCTAATTAATTTTGGAGACAACAATATGTAAGAGCATCACCTCTTAAAACATATTTTATTCATGGATTTAATTAATTACAACAAATCGTTTTCTAAGGGTGGTTGCCCGAGGCTCAGATACCCAAAGAAAAGTAATGTGTTGTAAATCCAATTGGACGGCTCCCCAAGGCTCAATCCAAATCAAACATGACAATTTCAATTAAAAATTGGGAAATTAAATTACAACAACTAACTCTAAATTGGACGGCTCCCCGAGGCTCAATCCAAAGTAAAGAATTTTGTTGTCAATTTAAAAACCAATTCAAATTTAATTGTCAATTAACTGTCCATGAATTTGTCTAGACTTTCTTAAAAGAAAGTGCCCAAAATTGCGAGATTTAGAAAATAGGTTTTCAGAATAATTGTAAGTTTCTAGTACAAAGAAAACTTACATATTTCCAAAAATTGGAAAATTTCTAAAATAGAAAATTTTCCAAAATTGGAAAGTTTCCAAAGATGGGAAGTTTTCACAATTATAAAATTTCAGAAACTAGAAAATTTCAAACGTTTGCGAAATTTCATGAGGATTTCCAAACTTTGAAATTCCTAAATCTAAAATTTATTATAATTTGAAAGTTTCCATAATTGAAAAATTTTCCGAAATTGAGATCATGACAAAGTTTCCACAAAAAAATTATATGATTAAGTCGAACACTAACTGGCTCTGATACCACTGTTGGGACCGGGTGCATGTCGACAAGGATACGAGTTCGTAAAATTCAAAATTTTTACGTGCATCGGAAGAGTTTGCATAAAATAATTTCCTAAATTATTTTAACTTCGTATCTAGCATGCAACCTTACATTGTGTTGACATAATCATAAAATAAAACTTTGCGGAAAAGTAAACAAATTTACCAAGTACCTCTCGTAACTCGAAGTAAGGGACGAGATCCAACCGTAGCGTCCCTTGGAAGCTCCGCCTCTATTCGCGTCCACGCCGAGTTCTCTTCGGGATGACTTCGCAAAGTCACGAGTTTTGTGCCGACGAGAACTACTAGATCTCGGAAGGCACAACTAGAAGAATAAAAGAAAATAACGGAAGACTAACCAACGAAGTAACGGAATCGAATTCCGGGAAGAGAGGAGTCGCTATCCACTTCTTCTTCTTCGTGTTCGGGTTCTCCTTCTTCTTCAATGCTCACGGCAACTTCACCTTCTTGGATTTGGTTGGGCGCCGGCCCTAGAGGAGCTAGGGTGCGCCGGCCCTAAGGGAAGAAGAAGAGGAGGAGAGGAGAGATTAAGAGAGAGAGGGAGAGAGTAATTAATCTCTTGATTAATTGATTGGAATAAGGGCTAGCCTTTGGTTCCTTTATATAGTAGCAACTCCTTTGCAAAGTCTCCCTCTAAACTGAATTAACGGAATTAACGGAATTAGTTATAAGAAATTTATCTTATAAATTTTCTTATTAATTATTCCGTTTAAACCGAGTCTTTATTATAAACCAATTTATAATAAAACTAATTCTTCTTCTCTTTAAATTATGGAATAAATTTTTATAAGAAATTTATAAACTTTCTTATTATGGAAAAATCAATTCATAATTGATTTTATAAAATTAAAATAAATCAATTCATGAATTATTTTAATCTTCCATAAAAGAATAAATTTCTATAAATTTTATTTATATAAATTTCTTTATACAAATTTATTTATCCATAATTTATAAAACAAATCACACTAGATTTATTTTATTAATTAAACCAATTAAATTGGTTTAATCTCCCTTTAATGGCCGGCCACCACAAGGAGGGTTAGTACCCTCTTTGGCCGGCCAAACCAAACCGAACCGGTCGCGAATTAAACTCATTTAATTCGCCCAAAAAGCCTTCAAAAAGACTTATCCATTTTTAGCTTCCATTGCGCCTCTGATTAACTCAGATTCGACTTATTTCTCTTGATCGGAAAATCCAATTTTCAACTCGTTTTAAATCCCTCGGATTACTCGTAGTGCGTGTGACTAAATAGGCTTTCGATTTATGTTGGCCGTCTATAATTAACTAATTATAGAACGATCATGAGTGGCACCTAGTAGTACATTATGATCCCCAATTAATCGAAAGATCAACGGTTTGACCTCAGAAGAAATTATTCTGAAACCCTTCAGCAGCTCTACTAAATCGTGCCCCATTCCCTTCACCACCTTATACCCACTTGGTTCAGGACACGGTCAATGGTGTCAGTCCCCACTAGGCTGACTACGTCACACCTAGCCCAAGTAGTGTCTTTCTCGTCCTTTGGATTTCTAATTACTCTCATGTATTTAAGAGACTCGCACTCTTAACATGATATGCTCTGGCCAGAGGCTTTGAGTAACAATCCGACGATAGGCCTGGGTATACATCTCCTCGCAAGGAGTGGTGAATCCTTTGTAGGCTGTTCAAACATCTTCGGGCACTTCGGCTTATACCCGATCATCCTGGGTCCACACCTCCTTGGAGATGCTTGCTTAAGATGTCAAAGTATAAGTCTCCATGGCCAAGATGACTTGAACACCGCAAGTCAAAGGAACATCGCACTTAAGCCGCAGTAAGATCTTCATTGACATATCTACATGTAGATTCCCATATGAAGTCTTACAGCTAGTCACTCCAATGAACTAGTTCCCTTAACTAGCATCCATGTTTATCTCCGGACATCCCAATGTCACCAGCCAGTGAGAATCAGCTGAATAGAGAATAACCCATGCTAGTCTCAACAGAATTGATAGTGTCCGTATTTATCAATTCATCGACTAGGGATATTTCCAACAATTCACATTTGCACATTTAGAGATAATCACTAGTTGTGATCCCATCACAAATTCTCTTATGCTGTGAATTGTATGGCGGACATTCAGTATATGAGTTTAAGATCCCAATCAAATACAAACATGTATACTCAAATAGTGAATTATCATTTATTAAAATAAATGTTTACATCATAAGGCGATTGCCTTAGGACACTTCTCTCATATCACTTAA